>MPGH01000243.1:330426-612530 GCA_001937105.1 Colletotrichum chlorophyti | reverse complement strand
GAAAGGAAAGGTAAACCTCCAGTCTTTTTTCCCAACTTCACACGTCAAACCTCTCTCCAGCCTCCGACCTGCCTGCCTACCCTACATGCATATAGGGGATCAGGTGCTGCTCGGGACTCCTTGCGTCAGGCGTCTCCCATCCGTCAAAATTGACCTCGCGCCTACATTAGTCTGAAGAAAACCACATGTAAATCCATCCCCTGGCTCTTTGCCTCGCGGAGCCGTAAGAGGATACATAGTAAACCAGCTTCCGGATTGTGCGGGCATGTGTACACTTGTAAATGGTAAATCGATCAGGGAGAAAAAAAAAACCATGCAAACTGCTATACCGACTTCTTGAATAAACATGATTGCACGTCAAAGTCGACTCAATACCCCGCGCTTGCCGCGCATCGTCCCCTCCGGTCCCCCTTTAAAACCACCAAGCTCAAAGATCATCAACTAGAAACACCCAATGGGCCGAGAGATGCGCAAACTTCACACACCGCCGTCGGCTCTAAAAAGCACAAAGAAGGAAAGATAGAGAGAGAGAGAGAGAGAGGAAGAAAAAAAAAAAAAAGAAGAGAACGCTCAACCGCGTGGCCCACACAATGGAAAGCCCCCCCCCAAAAAAAAGGGTCTGATCCCCTCAGTGAGCTATCCAATCCTACCCTCAAAACGCCACCGCACCGCTCCCTGCGGCAAAGGAACAAGCTCCTCATCCAGTTTGTTGAATGGTGCCGGTTGTAGAATAGCACTAGAAATAACTTACGCCACCGGGGGTTGCGTGTGATGGACACACAATGGGGTGGTGATCCTTTAGCCCCTCCAGCTCGGATTCTTTGTTTGACACGACGGACTCGAAGACGGCCTGCTGGCCAAGAGAGACAATGAAAAAGAAACTTTGGGATTTGCTGCATTAACTAGTAGTAAACTTCGGTCTGATAATGGGTTGGAAAATGTGCGCAAGCCTCCCTTCTCTCAAACTCGCCGCCGTAAACTGAACAGAATGTACTTCCGACCGTACCCTAAGAGCCAAGCGGCAACCATCCCGACTGTACGATATACTTCTTCTCTTTGCCCACTTGCACAGCCGCTCTGCTATGGTCACGCCAACAGATCAGAAGACCTAATCCAAAACGCGGCCTGCAGTAGCGGCACCGCTCTTGTCGCGAGTTTCCGTCTTTCTCAGAGCCTTACCCATCTGGATTTCGCCGAGGAAACCTGCTGGTCGACCACCCGTCGGGGGGCCTGCGGGCGCATCGCCTGCCGGTGGCGGGGGAGGGGGTGGCGGCGGGGCTCCCATGCCCGGCGGAGGCGGCGGCGGCGGAGGACCACCTGGAGCGGCCGTTGTCGGCATCGGCGGTGGTGGGGGAGCTGACGGGGCTTCAGGTGCAGGTCCGGGAGGGGGAGGGGGTGCACCCGTGCCAGGCATAGGAGGAGGGGGAGGGGGGGATGAAGGCGAGGCATCACTGCCAATGGCGGGGCTGGCTGGCGTAGAGGTTGGCTTGTCACCCATGGCCGACAACGGCCGCGGTGGTGCCATCGTTCCAAACAGAATGGAAGCCAAAGCCGCCGCACTGCTTCCTCCGGGACGGTCATCGTCGTCGGAGTCGTCGTCATCGTCCTCCTTGTCCGTGCCCCAATCATCATCGTCGGGACGCTTACGCGAGAACGGGCCAGAAGGCGGGGCAGCGGCGGGTGCGGGTGTGGCCTTGCTCTCCTGCGTCATGCGGTGGAAAGGGTTCGTAGAAACTTCGACTTGGGCTGGTTGAACAGGCGCCGGTGCCGATGGCGGCGGCGGCGGCGGTGCGGCGGAGTCATCATGAGCCGGGGCCGCCTCGGAGTTAGAGAGCATACGGTAATACGGGTTGCGGCTCTCGTTCTCGGTAGGTGGACTGGTAACCACGGTAGGAACGGCAGGTGGCGGGGAAGGCTGTTTCTCGAGCTCCTGACTACTGATCTGGCTGCCGCCCTGAGTAGGGGTCGACGCCTGAGGAGTGATCTGAGCTGGGCCGTCCTCATCATCTGATGAGCTGTCATCCTCATCCATGGCCTCGAGCTGGCGCTGGAGCTCCAGCTCCCGCTGTCGTGCGGCCTCTATCTCGGCTCTGCGAGCCGCAAGCTTGGCCTCCTTCTCCTTAGCCTCAGCAAGTGCTGCCTTCTTCTTGCGCTTCTCCTCTTCCTTCTTAAGCTTGCCCTGCTTGACTTGCTCCTCGAGTGCCTTGAGACGAGCCTCAGCGGCCAGTCGCTCCTCTTCAAGCTCATCTTGCTGTTCTCTCGCGTTGGCCCTAGATGTTTGAATTAGTACATTGCAGTCAATCATTATTGCGGTGGACCTACTCCAATTCTTGAGTGGCACGCTGCTGCTCCGCGTGCTCTCTGGCAAGGCGGTCCTCTTCAGCTTGTTTGGCGGCCTGCTCTTCCTCAGTCTTGCGAGCGGCTTCTTTCTCTGCATTGTCGTTCTTGGCAGCCTTCCTAGAGGGAGGTGGTGGAGGCTTTTTCGCGTCAGTTGTAGCCGGAGCGGGGGCACCAGTTTCTTCCGCAAGCCGTGCCAGTCGCTCAGCTTCGCGGCGCTCATCCTCCTCCTCAGCCTGGCGGAGCTTAGCAGCACGTTCGGCTCTCTCACGCTCCATTCTCTGGGCAGCCGTCTCACCAGGCTTAGTAGGAGCCTTGATACCTAAAGCGGCGAGCCTTTCAGCCATACGCTGCTCAGCCTGTTGCTTGATGAAGGCGGCACGCTCTTCAGGGGTCTTGTAAGACGAGTACGAGCCTCCACCCGCGCTTGATGGGGTAGCAGTGCGGGAAGCAGGGGCAGGACTTTCAACTCGAGCAGCTGGCGCCGGTGAAGCTCGAGAAGCCGCGGCGGGAGAGGTGGAGGTCGTGGTCCGGCGATCCTGGGACCGCACGCGCGCAGCACGACTGGATCGCTGCAGATCAAAGATGAAATCCCTGACCTCGTCCTCAACGCCAAGAGCATCATCCCAACGTCGCTTCTCATGCTCGTTAGTAGAGGTCGTCGCGCCCTCCTTCAAGCTATCTTCGATGCCGCGGGCAAAGTCGCGCACTGAATCCTCGACATCCTTGACCATGCTCTCATTGTTCTCCTTTTCGGTCTTAACCTTGAGATTCTCTTCTTCAAGACGTTTGGGTGCGTCATCATCGACGCCCGAGTCAACCTTCTTGCCGGTCAGTGCTGCCGTGCGCTGCTGCATCATGGCCTTGGCTCTGGCCTTGAGCCTGTCAGACTCGGTCACGATGCCGCCCGGACCAGTACCAACGATGGCCGCAGCACTGTTCGGGTGAGCCTTTGCGTCCTTGAGTCTGAAGAGCTCCAGTCTTGCGTCGGCGATGGCCTTTTCAGTCTTGCGAACCGCAGAGGCCAGTTCAGGAACCTTGTCCGTGAGGGTCTGAAGTTGTCGCTTCAAAGCACGTCTCTCGGCTTCGGAGTCGCCTGTCGCAAGGGCGGCATCGGGGTGCGCGTCGATGTCATCTTGAATGCGGCGAATGCGACGATAAAGTTCCTCGGCTTCCCGACGGTCGCGTCTATCGAGCATATCATCCTCCTCCAAGCTCTTTTCGTCAGCGAAGTCCATGGCGTCAAGAAGAACTTCTTTCTCCTTGATCTTCTTCCTCAGCTGGTCAAGGTTAAGATCATCGTAGGGTGTGGAAGCAGGAGACTCGGGCCGCGGCGAGTTGTTGCCAACACGACGACGGGCGCTGGACTTGTAGCCCACCTGGTCGTCATTGTTCTTAAACACGGTGGCATCCTTGCGTCCACTGCTATACCCACCGGGCGTGCCTCTCAGCGAGTGGCTTTTCATATAGCTTACTCCAGTCTTCTGAGGAAGAAGGGCGGCGCCGGACTTGCTACGGAACTCCGACTCCTGACTGAGCATGGACTTAATGGTGCCGATGGACTCGTTGATGTTCCTCGTCGAGGGAGGGACAAGTTCGGGCGGCAGTGTGTTGGGAAGAGGGTAACCATTGAGCTTCCTGTAGATCAAATGCATTGCAACAGCAAACTCGTCAAGGTTAAGACGCCCCTTGTTGCCGTTATCTGCAAGCGTCCAGACTCGCTCCAGGTCTGGCTTCTCGAGGCCACTCTGTCCGAAGATTTCAATGGCCTGATCACCGCCAATGAAGCCCTTGTGGAGGCCGTCCCAGGCCTTGAACAACGCATCGTAGCGTTGCTTCTCGTCCTTGGTGATGGCCCAGGGGATGACCGCGTTACCCTGCAACCCCTGTGTTGTGAAGCTTCCCTGCTCACGGCCTTGCTGCGGCATCATTCTGGCCTGCAGAGCGTCGATGTTGGGCAGACCGGTGGAGGGCGTGTTCACCAATCCCCACTGGCCAGGCCGACCAGTTGGCTGTGCATTCAGCGGCGCAGCCATCGGGCCTCCACCCGGCGTGAGGCTGTTACCAAAACCGGTAGGCATCGGAGGCATCGGAGGTCGCGGCCCCGTGTATCCCGTAGGCTGAACGTTGATGCTAGGGAATCCAGTCTGCTGTGGTTGCAAGCCCTGGTTTTGCCCGAAACCTTGCTGCTGGCCAGGGAAGCCAGTCATTTGCGCCTGCAAAAGCTGAGAGTTCGAAGGCTGGGGTTGAGGCTGGTGGATAGTGGGCTCGGTGCTAGACCTGCCAGTCGCGTTGCTACCAGGCGTGGTTCGGCCTGCGTCTTCGGCGATGCTGAAGTTGATGATGTCCACCACACTGGAGACCTCGTTCTTCACATTATCGGGAAGAGTCGAAGGCAGAGACTTCCCCGTAAGCTTCAAATTGCACAGGTACATTGCCAGGGCAAACTCTGGGAAGTGCAGTTCACCGGAACGAGTCGTATCAGACAAAGTCCTACACATGAATGGTCAGTATCTCCTGTTGAGCAATCGATGAATTACAACATACCAAATGTGGGACAGAGAGTCACCATCCAACCGCGACCTCATCAGTAGATCCCTCGCTTTATCTCCAGACATGGTGGTTCCCTGGCTATCGCCAACGGCAGATTTGAACAGGGTCTCGAACTTTGACTGGTCTTGGGCGGTAATGAACGAAAGTCGAATGTTCGGGATCGCTTTGGAGGTTTTTGAGCGCCTTCCAGCCGGCTTCGGGGTACCTCCGGTGCGGAAGGAAGCAGCCATCTGGCTGAAGCCCGTGGCCTGAGGCTTAATGGGAGCTGCTGCCGGAGCGGGCGTCGACTGCTGACTTGGGAAACCAGTCTGCTGGGGCTGCTGCGGTTGCGGAAAGCCTGTCTGTTGAGGCTGCTGCTGTTGCTGAGAGAAGCCAGTCGGCTGAGGCTGTTGTTGCTGCTGCTGTTGCTGAAATTGCTGCTGGAATTGCGGGGGGATCGATGGCATCGGGGGCGCGCCGGTCTGGAAGCTTTGCTGAGGCTGGGCCTGGAAACCAGTAAATTGAGGTTGAAGCTGTTGCGGAGCTTGCTGCTGCGGCTGCTGTTGCTGCTGCATCCCAGGGTAACCGGTGTACTGCTGTTGCAACGGCGCCTGGCCGAAACCCGTGGGCTGGGGAGCAAATGGACTCGGCTGCTGCTGCCCGGGCTGTTGCCCTCCCATGCCAAAAGAGCCGCCATATTGCTGTTGGCCAGGTCGTTGGCTGCTGCCGCCCAAGTAGGCGTTCGAGTTCGAATACATCGTGGGCGGTTGTGCCGACGGAAGGTCGGGCTTGAGGAGTCGTGTAGACGATTAAGGGGGCTGATGATTACGGAGAAGTTGACCCAGGATACAGAGTCACGATCGGAGTGTCTCCGTCGGTCAGAATAGAGGATAGAGCGCCAATTCTGTGCAGACTGAGATGCGTCGCGGGGAATGGGAAAGAATTCGCGCGCTGGAGTGATGGCGACTGTGATGACGAAGCTCTCACGAGTGTCCAGCTTGACACGGGAGGTTTCAGTAGGTAAGGAAAGGTGCGGCGGCTTGCACGGGGGGGGGCAGTAAAGTGGTTGGTCGCCCAGTTGGAACCTGGCAGGAGAGCGAACAAGGATCCGGTCTGGTAATGTCCAAATGTGGCTTGGGTTCGGCGGGTCCACTTTGCAGAGCGACATTACGTGACAGTGCAGGTCCAGTGTCGGGCAGTGTGCATGGCCTGGAACGGCGTATTGCATCAAAGCATGCACAAACATGCCCTTAGCAAAATGCTCAATCCACCTGCTTTTTAGACTTCACACAACACCATTACGCATCATGTCTAGACCAAGGTTCAGGTTATTGTCTAAGCATTCGAGCGCTACCTCTACTGGTGTCTCTAACACTCATGAACTAAGCATGAAAAATAATGCCAGTTGTCAAGTTATGTGGTGACACTTAGTAACCAACTCCCGCTGCCAGCTGACACACCTGACGCAGTTTCCGTCCAGCATGTCCCCTGACTGAGGGAACCATGTGAGCCCAACCACCGCCTGACTTTGCTTCGGTTACTGTGCCGCTCGGCCCTTGGGTAAACGCATCGAACCTCTCGGGGCGAGCCTCCTAATCTCTAGTTCAAACGGCTCGGAAACCACACCGCAAAGGCCTAATTCACAGCTCCCATGTACTGATGAAAACCGTCATAGGTGCATCTCGAAGCAGAGGAAGACCGCCGACGTTGTCCCAGCCGCATTGCTGTTGTCTGCATTGCACAGCGCACGAAGCCCCAATTCCATCCCTCTCTCCGCAATGGATCATTGTCACCTATGCATTTGCAGCACAAAGGTTTAGACACGTCGGCCCTTGGGTGAAGGAGACTAAACCAAACACCGGTTATCGACAAACACATGCTGAACCGTTCAATGCAGGGATCAGTAAGGCGCTCATGGAAGACTGAAACATCTACCTCGACGCTGACCCAGTCTAACACATCCGACTCGGCCGGATGTGCGGCCCTGCCGGCAGCAATTGGCCAACGACATCCGGTCTTCCGGGTGGGGCCCGGGTGATGCACCGAATAAACCACCTCGATATTGGGGTTGGCTACCGCAAGCTCGGGTCATGGCAACAGATGAAGGTATGAAGCTTCCCGAGATCCGGCGTGTACATCAGTTTATCAGCTATCAGTTTGCGACACCACATAGACTTAACACAACCCCAACGTCCATATAAGGCATTGCAAAGCCATCGATTCATGTGTGAGAAAAGATAGATACCTGCCTACAGTGTTCAATCACGTCCTTGGTGCTTCTGTCATGTTAAGGATTACCCCATCAGGTCGACCACGTAATGCGTGCAAGCAACGGCCTAAAACCAGCGTATATGCAGAGTGAGATCATCGCAGCCAGTGGCCCTTGGCTGGGGGTCGCACGCACAGCTGGCACCCACAACACACCAAGTAGGACATAGAATTCTCAGCAGCTATTCAAAGGCCGGGCTTATAGGATGAGATGCTTGTAGGGGTGCATAGATTCATAGTGAGAAAAATTCACGCAATGGTCCTTTCCTGTCGCGTACCATCCTGACCTCCTGTGGTCGCCTTCCGCCAAATATCCGATCCCAACAGACGTGGGGTAGCAAGTTTTCATTTACACAACAGATTGTTCAGCAACTAAGCTGAAGTCAAAGATCGAATAGCGTATGATCTCACACATTATGTATTATAGGTGAGAACCCCAACTATCTTCAAACAACACGGGAAAATAGCCACTTGCTCAGACAATAATCTTACATTTGAGAAAAGATGCTTAACGAATGAGCCGAGAACGCCGAACAAGAAAATGCCCATGTGAATAATTCCAATAGAAAGTAGTTCCTGCGAGTCTGGGTATCAATCCCGCGCGGTATCCTGAAAAAGACGCGGATACATGATTTTGCCGCCATTGTAGGGAACGCCATGATGGAAAGACTGAGTTTGAAAAAAGAAAAAAAAGAAAAAAAGAAAAAGGAAGTTTGGATGTTGCCGTCTCTTGATATCTATTTGTAGTGTGAGAGAAACGTTGATGAGGACATTGATCTCTGTTCGGAGGTTTCTTTTGCTTTTTTCATTTCTCTTTTCTTTCGTTCATTTCTTTTCCTCGTTTTTTTGCGTGTTTTATGTTGTGATGATGGACTGGTGTTGCATGTTTTTCAATCAAGTCTTGCGGTTGACACTGAGGTCCGCGCTTTCCTGTCGGGGTCCTGGGTCTGCGTCGGGTCTTCCAGGTCGAACCCGTACTGAATCATGTGCTGGAGGAGGGACAAGTCAAAGTCGCCAGAGGACTCGTCCACAATGCGTGGTGTTTCGAGCTGCTTGGGTGCGCTCGAGGTGATGCTGTCCTCCTTCGCAGGGCTGCCGGAAGGCACCCATTCGGGTGGTGTTGGCAAACCGGACGAACCACTTGCGGCTTCTGTGGCGGGGCTTTCCAGAACCTCCTCCTTGGATACGTGGTGCGGAGCCGCTTGAGCACCGAACTCGTCCATCGAGTCCAGAGCCGGAGTGTTGGAGCCAAAGTACACACTTCCACGGTAGCCAGGCTGCAAAATCTGACGACGCGTCTTCAAAGCCTTTATCGCAAGACCACCAAAAACATTGCTGAGCTCCAGCGCAATCCAATCTTCTTGGTTTTCCTCCCGTGGATCCCACTGCATCCGGGCCATTTCACTTTCATGTGCCAGAGCCCGGTTCCTATCAAGAATCATGTCGATCTGGGCGGTTTTGACGCTCCACTCATCCTTAAGGTTCTGCATCAGGGCGTTGTTCTTGTCCATTTCCGCCGCGAAGTTTTCAAAAGTCGCCTTTGAAAGCACCTTGGATGCACGTCGAGCGCGAGCGGAGGAGGGCTGGCTGTTGGGCATTCCCGCATTCTGAACGCTTGACTTGATGGCTGTGTTGAGCTCATATCTGGAAAAGGGGCAAAACTCTTGAATCGAGCTGTTCTGCTCGAGACTCCTCACCATATGGGACAGATTGGACAGGTTGAAGTTGTTCTCTTGTACGTCGAGCGTCCACAGCGTCTGGTTGAGGTGGATCGCGTGTGCCAAGTCGCCAATGTTAAGGTTCAGCTTTTGGTTCCGGATTCGCAGGTGGCGCAGCGTGGTGTTATCGGCGAGTCCAGCGAGCGAACGCGAGAAACCGAGGCCGAGCTGGCCCTCGTCGAGCTTGGCCGAATAGCCAGAAAAGTCCAGGTACTGGACTGAATGGTTTGTAGCCAAAAAGTCCGAGACAGCCATGCAAGCCTCTTCGCTGACCTGACCAGGGCACGAGGTTCCCACCAGGCTGAGGAGCCGAATGGTTCGGCTGAGTGAAAGCGCCTTGATGAACTTGATGTAGTTGTCCTCGTCCTCGAACTCGATCATGTCCATGAACAGTGATGTCGGCCCAAAGTTATACGCGATGGCGGATGCCAGGTCTTCGGTGCCATTTTCAAGGTAGTTGCCACTAATAGAGCATGTCACCACCCTTCCTTGACCCATGCTGCGAAACAAATGGGCTACCTGTGTGCCAGTCATGCCACAGTTGTTGAGGTCCAACCTGCGTAGGTAGTTGGCTTCCGGACTGGTCAGGTAGTCGGCCAGTGTTTGCAAAGTGGCGTCGTTAAGCTGTCGGTGCGTAAGCGGATAAGCGCAATTGAGAGTGATGAAGAAATTACCTTGATGTTCGAGAGATCCAGCTCCTCGAGGCTCCATCTCATAATGGTTTCATCGTAGAGTATAGGGTCGGTGAACTGGCTGAGGCAGTTTCCTGCGATGCTGAGCTTCCTGAGACAACCGAAGTGAGACAGGTTGTTCTTGACAACAGTGTAGTCCACGTGGCCGATGTTGCGAGACGTATTCAGGGCCTCCATCTTGTATCCCTGTGCCGGGAGTGCGTCCCAGATCTCTTCGAGGCTCCTCTCATCCAGGTTGCATCGGGAGATGTCCAACTCCTTGAGCAAATCGGGTATTTGCAAGACGTCCACTGTGAGGAGTTATCAGTAAACGGCACTGTCATGCTGGTCAGATATACTTACCCAAGTCGCCCACCTCAGCTGCGGTCAGTGGGTTGCCCCCGACCAGTAATGTATCGCAAGGGATGTTGCCGGTCTTGAGAAGAAGCAAGATTGGTCGAATGACTTCGGGTTCCTTCTTGGAACCAGCTCGGGCGCGGGAGACGCCAATGATATTTTGCGAGGCCAGCACATTGGTCAGGTCAATCTTTCTTATCGACCCAGAGGTGAAGGCGACAGCATGGATTTCCTGGGAGAGCAATGGAGCAGTCTTGATGATATCTCGGTGTACGCCATCGATAACAAGACCTATCAAGAGTCAGCACATTCTGAGCGACTCAGTGAGTGTCAACCGTCCTACCATCACGGGAAACATCTGCCACCGACTCATCCCATCCCGGGATATCGGTCAAGCCACAAAGAGGCGCAAAATCAACATCGCGAAAAGACAGGGCCTTGAAGTAGTCATTGAAACGAAGAGCCTTGAAAACGGCCAAAAGCTGTAAGGCCGAGTATCCCCCTGATTCTCTGGCAGGAAGGAGTCGAAATTCCGGGCAGTGTTCTCTACGTTCGCATTTCCAGTTGACTGTCCAATCTGGAGCCTTGCATCGGAATGTCGCACAGTAGGCCTCGAGGGTTCGGTTGAGGCCGCCGTAGTCCTGGCCAGAGGGAAGCAGAAGCTGAGCGGTGAGACCTCTGATGTCAAAAATGTCTCGCTGCATGTGCTGGGGCCAGGCCGGTTTTACTGCGCGGTCCGCTTTCATGAACGTCATGACGATCTCCCTATACCATCGGCTAGCCAGCTCTAGGCGTTTTTCGGCTTCGCAGGGCATGCTTTTTGGCGGGTTAGCGACAAAATTCGCGAGCTCAACAATCGCATCAAATCACATACCGGAAACCAAGGACAAATCGCTCCTCGTGGGGGACCATGGTAGCCTTCAGGCGAACTAGAGATGTCAAGCCAAAGACTACGGTGTTGACCTCAACGTCCTGCGGTGCCTTGTATACATTAGTTTTGGCTACTCGGACGAGGTAACACTTGTTCTGGCCAAGGAGCAAGTAATACGAAGACCCGTCACGAAACTTTTTGGCATTATCAATGTTGTCGGCTTTGGAATTGAGGAGGGCGGTGCGTTGGACGACAGGGAAAATATCCAGGGGACAGCCGCGGCAGGAAGGCTCTTCTGTGGCAACAATGGCGTAGATGGCAGACTCAACATTGGGAGCGACGAGTCCGTTCGGCACGGTAGACGAGCCCACAGAGTCACGAGTAGCACGGCGAATCTCCGACATCCATTCGTCCCGCTCTGTGGGTGTACCAAAGAAGAGTTTTGTGCAAGCCCATGATACTACTGGCGAAGTCTCGGCCCACCATACATCCAGCCCGAAGTGAGGACTCACCCCCTCTTCGTTGAAAGTGTTGATGATTCTGCACAACGGAATCTCGACTCTCCCATCTGTGTAAGTTCCGTCTTGGCTCAGTGACGACGAGGTCGAGGATCTCTTGAGGCGCTGAGAAGGGAGAGCCAGCTCGGCGTAGTTTGACCTGGCTGCCTCAACGCTGCTAAACTTGACGAGATGACCATCAGTCAAGACGACATACTCGGCACGGGACTTCCAGAGGCGACTGTCGGTCTTCAATGAACCATGCTTCAGGATCTTGATGGGGCTGGGCTGGGGCTGCGGGCTGAGATGGTTTGGCGTTTCCTCGGACATGTGCGAACTTGTGGAGGAGCTCTTGGAGGCGCGGCGATTGATGCGGTAGAAGATGGACGAAGAATTGGAGCCGCCGGATGAGTTGTTCTTGTGAAGGACTCGACGGGTCGTCGGGATCTGGGTGCCACTTGAGGACTCGGCCATGGCGGCGAGATCGGTTGTCGAAGACCTGCTGCTAACCTTCCTGAAAGGTTTCGAGAAGAAACTGCGCCTCTTCCCTCCCAGAGAGGGCGTCGAGGCGCTCCGGAGCTCTGCCGGGTTCTGGCTCAAAGTACGCGTCTCTCCATGATGTGTTGTCTCAATAGTGGGCAGCATTGACCGTCGGTTCGCCGAGATGTCCATGGTTGACAGATCTGAGGTGGAGCAATCGGGGATCCAAGCCCAGCCTGTTCCGTTCCGTTGTCAGGGTAATACCTCGGCCTGCTCAGGCCAACGTGGCCGTCAAGGTCGAGTGTCAAATTATTGGGCCATACAACGTCGATGAACGGTAAGTCGTAGAGGTGAATCGGCTGGCTGGGCGCGTAATTCACAGTGGAGGAAAAGCAGGGGGGAGGAAGAAGTGGAGGAAGGGTGGGAGTCTCTGTCAACGAGACAATGAAGCGAAAAAGATGAGATAAGGAGAAGAGGAGGGATAGAAGGTAAGGGTAGGTAGAAGAGGTATCAAGTGAAGAACGGAGGACCAAGAAAGTGTGCACCAAGAAAGAGAAGATGGGATGGCAGAGGAGTTAATAAGTAAGGGTCTATCCAGTCTCGTCTGTCTTGGTCTTTTTTACCTAGGAGCAGGGAATAGCTGTTTGGAGAAGGTCGGAGTGCAGCAAGCCCCCCGGAGAGAGCTAGGTAGACGGCAGGAGGTACCTTGCTTGTGGGAGGGAGGGAAGTGCACTAGGTAGGTACCCTAAGGTTAAAGAGAGAGAAAAAACAGGTACAGTACGGATGAAGGAGGGTAGTAGCAACGGGGTATGAAATTTGGATGATTGGGTGGATGCGTGCGGATGTCGAGGAGGATAAGGTGGGATGGAACGGCTTAGGATGGGATGGAGATGGATGAGACCGTCGCGGTGGTGCCAGGAGAGACAAGGTGTGTCAGACGGGGGCGGGAGGTTCGTTCGCACGCGTGGGCCAGTACAATTAATTGAGTACGGATGGAAGGACCAGGTCAAGATTAAGTGAGATAACGGCAAACGTGAGACGTAAGGTGAGTAGTAACAGGTGAGGTTGGTAGCAAAGAGGCGGAAGATGAGGTCAGGCAAGGTCAAGTCAGGTCAGATCAGGCAGGTATGGGAATGATGGATTTCGGGTTCGGATTTTTGGAGACAGGATGTGATGGGATGGACCTGTGGGAGATGGCCATGTTCATCTTCACGTCCATACCGATTACCCGACTACTAATCACTATGTGCTGGACAGGGAAGAGAGGGAGGTACCAGCTGGACCGGGTATCCCTTTTTTTCCTCATCCACTCGCCTCAGGTACTAGTGAGGGACAGGGAAAACACAAAGACGGTAGATACGGAGAGAGAATGAAAGATACTGGATGCGCAGACAGGCCCAAGCTTGATGCAGCTATGATGTTATCAATGCACATCCTGTTTTTTGTCCCGAAAGCAGTCGCCCAATAAGACATGCGCGGGGTTCCTGGCGCTGGCTTCTTCTCTGGCCGCTGTTCGTGGCCCGTTCGTGACCGGGATTAAAACAAGTCGCCAATGAGAGAGCTTTGACAAGCCTCTGGGCCTGCAGTGCAGCGAACTGGTCTGTACCGTATCCGGGCCTTCTATCGTTCGTCGTCAAGGATCCCCGGAGCCATTCTGTGAGGCCCTCAGGGTGCAAAGCTAATGTGCTCATGTTCGAAATGTATCCGTACTATGTAAAATATGTTCTTTTCTCCTCCGCCTTCATTTATTATCTGCTATATCTTAGGTTGAGGTAGTGTCCTATACTGAACACAGCTGCCACTCACCATGTCTCGGAAATCGGCGTGCCTGCTTTAAGCCACAAGCCACATTATGGCTGGTGTCTTGCCTCTCGTTCGTTCTGGCATAAANCCTGGATCAACTGACGGCGGCCCGCCATCCCCAAGGGAAAAAAAAAAAAAAACCAAAGAAACATAGCAATATCCACTCATTATGCACGTTTTACGTGGATCATCTGTGATGTTGCCATGGATCCGTGAGCTGCCAAGGAAGAAATAGTGAATCTCCATGTGCACACTGCAATGTTCATGTTGCACTTCGTCCGGTGTTACACACTCACTTGGACACCGAATGACGAGGACTTGACCAGAAAACTGTGCATTTCCCTGACTTTCTCTCGCAACTCTCCCTCAGTCTCAATCTCATGAACCTCGACGCATTCTTGCCATTCGTGGATATGGCGCATCCTGGCGCCATGCGGCAGTCCACGGCACTCATCAACGCCCCCCCTGCCCTGTCCTGTCGCCCTACCCTGTCTATCGTGATTCGCGATGCTACCTATGCAATGTCAGAGGTTTCCGGCGCCATTTCATTCTATTTCCATCATGTTCCGCACCCACAAGCCGACGTGGGCTCTTGCGACGTGGGCTCTTGCAACGTGGTTTGCTACGCTGCGGCTACCCTCTACCGCTTCGCTACCGCTGCGCGGCTTCGTACGCACCATGGCGCTGCAAGTTCGACAACGTCAACGAACGCATAATAATATTAGTTCGGCCCAGCTCGGTTCTCCCAAATCTCGGTCCGGTCCCTACAGATCCCTATGCAAAAATCAAGTCCAAAGTCCACTGCCAGCGAATCGCTGTTCGAGGAATTAAGTTGACGGCTCGTGGCGTGGTCATTCCAGCAGCTATGAAGCCGAAGCTACTAATCCAGACGCAGCACTTGTTTAACATGCTGCGCATGGCCGACTCCGTAGATGCCGCGTATGCCTTCACCGGCATCCCCTATTCTCACTGGTGGCTCCTTGGATGTTGCTGCAGAAAGCTGACTTTCCGAGCACCACGCCAAGCCCCCATGTCCTTCTTGGTGCCTCTTTGAGTCTTGGGAAGCCCGTCGACGCCCAGGGTTGCTCTGCTCGCCATTACCGATCGGCGATGGATTTGATAGAGCATGACCCCCCTCTTCCACTTTTCTTTGTACATTTCCTTCTCTTTCCTTCTTTTTTTGCTTTTCCATGAGGCTCCTTGACGTGGAGACGCGCTAAAGACGGCCGGTCAGTCCGAGAGTAAGGGTCGTTTCAAGCCACTTTCAATATTCAGCAAAATGGGGGCGCCCCGGCGACGTGGAATATCTCAAGATTGCCTCAAATCTCCTCTCTCCATCTGCCTATTATGCAGCAATTTTATCGCCCTCCTTCATCGTCTTTCGGCTGCCGCGCATCCGAGCAACTGTTCGTTACTTCTTCCGCTACCACCCCGTGAACAAGTTTACTATTTGATTCCGAACATGCGGTATGCCCATCCTTCGTAATTTGCATACCCTCGTGTTTTTAGTAGACTTTCTCACGGCGCGAGTGAGATAGATGAGGCAGATAGTGTGGGAAGCACCTTGCCTAAAGGTCTCAAAGGCCCTGCCCTGGCTGGTCAGCCCCGTTTTATACGGATACGAGGCGAGGGGTTTGGCTTGGAGTTCCCTTCATATGTCTCCGCGGCTCGTAGTACTGACCAGATGCTTTCCCAACCCCAACACGAGGCATCAGTAGGCAGCTCGGACAGCTAGTGGTCTGCCGTCAAAACCAAGGGCGAAGCGAAGCGCGAGAGACAGAAGCGTCGGTCCAACGACCGAGCAACGACGGCGACGGCGGCCAACGATTTAATTGAGCTTGCGTTTGTCAGGACGGCTGCCGACGTCAATGTCAAATGCGACAGTCGCTGATGCCATGCTGCCGGTTTCAGATCTTGGAAGAAGCCGGCACAAGATCGAATAATAGAGGGCTGGGTAGTCATACAAGTGATCAGACAGACTGATCCCAATCTCTCGCCGCACTAACAAAGAAGAAATAGACTATTCCCAGATGCAAGGGAATGAGATGCTCGGCGGCAACCGCCATCATCTTGATTGACCCGGCCAACTCGCAAACATGCGAAATTCTGAAACCAACCCGCGCCGGCCAAATTGGGGGGTAATGATTCCCTGCGACAGGGGAGCTGGAATTCGCGGGACTTCGATGTGGGTTGGGGGAAGGGGAGGCGGTCCACTTGTCAAGATTGTGACTTGCCTCTGATCGTCGTCAGGGCAGGGGGTTATGGGAGCGGCGCAGCATCGCCGCAACCATTTCTTTTCGGTGAACGGGGACTATCGAGAAGAAGAAAACGGGGGCCCATGGCTGAGGGCAACTTCCGCATATATGGTAATTAGCTCATCGCGATGAATTATGCAATGCGAGCCGGAAACACCTCCATACTCAACCCACGAAACCACCTCCTGTCCTGAGCCAAGCCAGCAATCCAAGCGAGAAGCTCATCGACGACCCCCATCTCTGTCTGGAAATGAGCCGGAATTGTGTTCTCAGCTGTCGACGGGACAATCACACCGGCATCGATGCATCTGCCAACCGCCATTGCCGATTAAAAGTAACCGCAGCTACCAGTACCACTTCGGCACTCCATCTCATGTCACACTGCCAGAAGAGGGTCATGCTCGGCTGACTTCTTGGCTGAACTTTCACGATAACAACGACAAGCATCGTGGGAGCTGGAAGGGCCTGGCACATTTCCCCCCCTTCCACAAAGTATTCCCTCATCCATGGGCACGGACCTTCCGTATCCAGCCCGACGGGTGCTCTGGGGCAACACAACGCCAAAAGCGGGGACTGCCGGCACCGCTCAAGTGTCCGGCCGGTCTCACTTCTCTTAACCCAGCCGACCGCTATCGACCAAGACCCAGTTTTCTATTCTGGTGTCTCTGGTACGACGCTGCCGGTGGCACGAGGTGGTTGTGCTGCGCTCTTCGGTTCAATACCATCAAGCGGAATTATATGTCAGGGTATATTGGAGAGACGACGCGTCTTAAAAAATGCGCCCCCAGTCCTGATCATGTCCGACGTTGTAGTGTTTCCGGCCATTCGGATTCAACTTCCAATCCGTGCGCACCTCATGCCGAGGGATAGCATTCTTGCTACTTCCCGCCAAAGATAACCCAACGCCGCTAAAGAAGATGGCGGCTGCCCACTAGCGATCCAGTTGCATCTGGCGTGTCACTGCCGCGCCGTCAACTGCAATGATGTCATGATTTGATATCTGCACATTCGCCCGATCGATCCACGCAATGAAGGCAGGTTGAAGAGACTATCATCACCACCACTATGACCGTCCCGATCCAAACTATTCCTAGGTAGCAAGAATTGGCTCGTACTGACTGAACCTACGCACGACCGTGCCATTGAGCTCTAACAACCAGGCCGCCTACGTTCGTGACTCGGTGCTGGAAGCTTACGAATTTTCTGCATTACACCCGGATTAGCTGCTTGCGCTTTGTGGACGTCGGTCTGCTACTCTGGCTGAAAGCGCGCGACGTGTCATACATTCTCAATGCGTATTCCGGGCCATCTATCATAAATGGTACCGGATCCTGTAATGCTGTAATCAGCCAGCATCATCCACAGTAAAATGGGATTCTGGGACAGACACAGAATGCACCATAGAGAACAGCATCTCATCCCTACTTTCGAGATAATGCAAGGTTCGAAGAATCATTGTGACCGAATTTCACTTAGGCGACGGAATGTTGCTGACGGTCGTGGCATGATCAACGCCAACCTATGACACCATTTTGCCCTCGGATGAATTGCCTCTCTGTGCTAACTAAAAATCACGTTGACTGTTCGTTCGAAAAGCCCCTGAACTTCCATCCGCCAGCTAATTATCTCCATGTCGATCTCGCTTGATGATGAATACTGTGGTAGCTCGGCTCATCCAGATGACAGCATTGTGGCGTTGTGGCGTTGTGGCGGGTGGAGCAATGGCAGTGTTAGCCACACGCACCGCCACACACAATCTCCCACACCACACCTGCGCAAGCGATCTACCAAGCCACTGCAAGGACCCTGGGCTTGTCGCCGGATTATTTTTCCTCATTGGGGTCGTTCACACGCTCCCGCCCCCGACCTCCGCACGCCGAAACTCCATACAACGTAGTTGTACTTGACCGCTCTCCTTCCGAGGACTGGCAGAAACCCGGCAACTCAACAGAAAATTGGAGGGGCCGTCCCACTTCGCGATCTTACGATATCTGGTCTGGCCCGCACGCTTGAACTTCGTCCGCCCTCAATTGACTGCGACAGCTTCCGCCGCAGCTGCTCTTTTGGTCAGTTTCTTCTTCGGATCTTCGAAGCATGATCGCGTACGCATTTGTGACTGACCAAGCTTATAACCAACAGATTCCGAGCACCTACCTAAGCAGAGCCAATTTTATCCTTGTGTGGAACACAGCTTCTGTCATCACTTCAAAATGGCCGAATCCTTGACCTCGCGTCGGTATTTCGACAACATCTACATTCCTGTCGGCCTCCTCCTTCTTGGTACATACATCACCAAGAGCGAATGGCTGCCGTACGCTACTGTTGTCGCGCTCGCACTGGGAGCTTGGAAGTTCAACTCCATGCGTGAGTTCGGGCCCCCTCGGAACACTTCGGAATTAAAACACTGACGACCCCGCGCGCAGAGATCAAGAAGGTCTTGAAGCCTGACGTCTTCCAGGAATTCGAGCTCAAGGAGAAGACCGTCATTTCCCACAATGTCGCCATGTGAGTGCTTGGTGCAAGTCCACATTCGACAATGTAGCTAACAGCTTTCCCAGCTACCGTTTCAACCTTCCCTCCGAGAAGCACATTCTCGGCCTGCCCATCGGCCAACACATTTCCATTGGCGCCGCCTGCCCTCAGCCTGACGGCACTACCAAGGAGATCGTGCGCTCGTACACCCCCATTTCTGGAGACCATCAGCCCGGCTACTTCGACCTCCTGATCAAATCATACCCCACTGGTAACATCTCCAAGCACCTGGCCTCGATGAAGGTCGGACAGATGCTTAAGGTCAAGGGTCCCAAGGGCGCTTTCGTCTACACCCCCAACATGGTGCGCCACTTTGGTATGATTGCCGGTGGCACTGGCATTACGCCCATGCTTCAGGTCATTCGCGCTGTCATCCGTGGCCGTCCGACTGGTGACAAGACTGAGATCGATCTCATTTTCGCCAACGTCACGCCCCAAGACATTTTGCTGAAGGAGGACCTCGATGCGCTCGCCAAGGAGGACAGTGGCTTCAGGGTGCACTACGTCCTCGACAAGCCCCCTGCGGACTGGACTGGTGGCGTTGGCTACGTTACCGCTGACATGATCACCGTAAGCTCACTTCTACGATGATATTCTCCTTTCGGAACTAACGAAACCTACAGAAGCTTCTTCCTAAGCCTGCCGACGATGTCAAGATCTTGCTTTGCGGGCCCCCGCCCATGGTCAGCGGTCTGAAGAAAGCGACCGAGAGCCTCGGCTTCAAGAAGGCTCGCCCTGTCAGCAAGCTCGAGGACCAGGTTTTTGCCTTCTAAATGCGCATTTGCGTGGAGAAGTTTAGAAAGGTCTAATGAAAAATGGTGCTATGCATGATCAAAAGAATTAAACAAGTCGCAAACATGGTTCGTTATGTTGGTGGTTAGATAGAGCTGCTTATGTGTATCTGCCGTACTTAGTTGACTATGGTGCTGTTGCGCTGCGTACGTACCTAAAAAAAGACTATAAGCCCCACCCGCACCCCTGCAAGTTGACGTCGAAGCTTGAGCCCACGCAGACTTTCCTGTGACCCAGCTTCTTCAAATGCCATTGCCGTACTGCCTGCGCTTCGCAATCCCAGCCCGTCTGCACTAAAAGGCATCTTCACCATGTCGGACAGCGCGAAACCCAGCAGGATAGCGATAAGCTTTGGAGGCTCATCGAGTTCAAGAAACAACAAGAAACCGTCGCGCCCAGAACCGCCGTCATCACTAGGCAAGCGGTCGCGTACGAACGCGCTCAACAACCACTTCGACTCGGATTCGGACGGCGAACGCGATGACGGCCGCGGACTGCACGAAGCAATAACGGAACTCGGCGGTGAGAAGAAAGAGAGAGAAAAGCCCCGGGAGTTGGTGATTGAGAAGCAAAAGAACCGCGACTGGAAGTCGGAACTACGTGCGCGCAGGGGCGGCGGCGACGGCGGGAAGAATTTGCTTCCGCCCGAGGTGCAGGCACAGCAGCGTCAACAACGGAACGAAACAGAGGGAGGGCCAGAACGAGAGCCTGCCGACGCAGAAAAACAGATACAATGGGGTTTGAGCGTCAAGAAGCGCAAGACGAGCGAAGAGGCGGCACCGGCCGAGCCCGAGGCGACTGAGAGGCCCGACGACCGGTCGGAAAAGGAGGACGCTCCGCGCACGGCAGACGACGACGCCATGGACGCTCTTCTGGGGAAAAAACGTCGCGAAGAGGATATCGTCATCCAGCCCACGGAAGAGGACGCGTACCTCGCCGATATCAAACATGTGGGCGAAGACTCGACGCTTGCGGATTACGATGCGATACCGGACGGCGAGTTCGGCGCCGCGCTGCTGCGTGGCATGGGTTGGGACGGCAAGATGCGGGGCCCCAAGAAGAAGCAGCCCACGGAGCGGCGCCAGAACCAGCTCGGACTCGGCGCAAAGAAGTTGGAAGGCGCGGAGGATCTAGGCCAGTGGAACCATGGCGGGAAGAAGAAAAGCAGCCGGCCGAGACTGGACGAGTACCGTCGCGACGAGGAGAAGCGGCGTGAGGAGCGGAGGGAGCGGAGGGGCGAGAGCTACAGGGACGAGAGAGAAAGGGAACGCGAGCGGGATCGGGATCGGGATCGGGACAGGCATGGACACCGGGACAGGGAGCGGGATCGGGACTACCACAGCTCCAGGCGGCACCGGAGTGGCGACTCAAGACGATGAACCGTTCGAGACAAGTGTAGCAGCAAGTGTGATGGACGGAAGGCGACGTAGGGATGTAAATGTGACTCGGACGTCACTGAAGAGGTTTCCCCACAAGCCGCGGCGGCATTGTGACACGAAATAGAAATACGGTTCAACCGTAAGTGTGTACGACTGATAAATAGATCACCAACCATCTTGATCCCTCAACCCCAGGTCCGATATCGCTCATAGCTCCTAGCTGGCGTGATGCCTGGCATACTTTAAACCGACCCAAACAATCTACACAAAAGACACAACGCATCGACCCATCTCATACACTGGACCTCCACCCGCCATCTCAGCGCGCTTTTCTTTGACTTCAGTGCCGGCCACCTCTGCCGGCATCTTAACCACCTCCATCTCGTGTCTTACGGCCGTTTCGCCATCCAGCTCCGTGACTATACCGCCGTCTTGTACTGGACTGTTAGGGAGGGCCTTCTTTTCCCTCGTTTTACGGGGCAAGAGGAAAGTCAGTGCTGCACTTATGATGATCACGGCGACAACCGCGACAGCAATCCCTGCTATGGCACCGTCTGACAAGCGACGCTGTGCGCTTTCACCCGACGCCGCCTCGTTCAAACCGATCGACGGCTGCGAGGCAGTGCTACTACCTTTCCCGTCTCCGTGAGTGGAGGCTGTTGAAGTTGTGTGTTCTCCCGTTAAGGGCACGGTTGTTGTCGAAATCTTGGAGCCAGTTGAAGTCGAGGTAAATGAAGTCGTTCTCAGCGTCCGGAGGGGAGGAGTCGCAGTACTGCCGCCTCCGTTGACGGGGGCGCAGAGTTGACCGAGAGCAGGGATGACTTGATCTAGGAAAAGGGTATGGGGTCAGCAAATCTCGTAGGGCTTCGTTGGGACAGTTTAAACGTTGTTATAACACTGGGCTATAGAACAACAAGAAGGCATGTAGACTGACTGATAGCGACGTCGTCTCCGCAACTTTCGAGAACGCAGGGAGAGGCAGCGGTGATGATGGCTTGATAGTTTGAGGGGTTACAAAGGCAGTCTGTTTCACCCACTTTGCACTTGCCGTTGGCAACGATAGCGTCATCCATGCATTGTCGACCGCATTGCGGGATGCCACTGAGTGACTGGGCTGTTATGAGGGCGATAAAGAGAGAGAGGAGAGCGGCGGAGGACTTCATCCTGGTGGGATCGAGGGTCTGTATTGGCTCAGAATTGGCCTTCCGGAGGTGAGGAGAATTTGTTTCCCTCCCTTTCTAGCTTTTGCAGAGGAGGAGGAGCGAAGCAACTTGTTTTATTGGGATGGCAGATACTACTACGACTCGACCGGGGCGTCTTTAACATGCGTCCCAGCCCCTTAAGACCTCAGCTGAGAGCGGGATCACAAGACTTAGCATTTCAATCTCAGCCGCGCGACGTCGCAGTCAGTGGCTCCTGGCATGAGAGACGCAGACTACCAGGCTGGTTTTACGATTTGTTTCACCAATCGACCAAAGGACCTATCTGTGTGGAAGAAGGCCAAGCATTTCGAACAAATACTTCACAGAGAGCGGAATGTCAACGTTACCCTTGGCGACCGAAATGGGGCTTCAGCTGCTGCCACGAAGAGAGAAATCGTTAACCTCACCTTGGAGTGAGCTGGATAAGTGGATATAGACGTTGTTTTCGACTTCGAGTTGCGACTTAAATCCCAGCAAGACACACTCCATACCAACCTCTCTGCGTCGTAACAGACAAACACTTGTTCAACACGGAGTGGCTCAAATCATTATTGCTTGAATCGACCCCGAGAGTGACGGACCTAGTACATTTCAAAGGTGCGAACAATAAGAGAAAGGATGTGATATCACTCGTGATCACCAACAATATGCTCTCATATACGTCTAGCGCACGACAAGAGTAACCGCATCACGCAATTAAGCCTGCATCAGACCGGGGCTCAACAACTGTTTTAAACTTTCCCATACTCGGCACTATCGTGGTCCAGAACATGCATCCCCATGGGGGCGCCACTTGACCCATTCGGGATGATCCTAAAGGTACAAAGCTGTCAGATCCGCAAACCGGCACGCGACTACTCTCCCCAGTCATCCGGGTTCCAATCTAATCCCGTCCCTAACCGATTCCAAGGGGGTAAGACGTCTTTCATCTTTGACCAGGAAGTTGGAGTAATGCTACTGTCNGATCACTTGCTCGAGTCTCTCTATATCGCAGCAAAGGGTAAGGCTAGGGGGGGGGGGTTGATGTCCAGCGCTGCCCGGGACCCTGGCCAAACTATATGCAGGGATTCATTGATTGTGCAGATGTGGATGTGGACTTCAGGTGAGACTGGTAACAGCCATCGTCAGCCATATCAGGTCGTGGCTCGACTCAACCTTGTTGGCTATTCATAGAGACACACGATGCATCCCTATGGACGCCCGCCGCCTCCAATGGACCAGATGCGCCCATGGTATGCATTTGATAATGGTTGACCATGTGAGATATAAAAACATATCGTCCTCGTCGATCGTGGTTTTATCATGGGAACGTTTGCCGTACTCCTACCTCCCGAGCCACCACCTACAGTACCACACTCGGCAGTATCAACAACACCAACCATCAAGATGTCTTTACTGAAAGGGACAGAATTTACCGACAGCATCGCCTCCGACGCATCGGCCACAGTCGCCAGAAAGTATGAGAAGAACCAGACCTACCTGCAAACCGTCCGCAAGTATCTCCCCGCGATCAAGTGGTCCATTGTCTTCGCCATGACCATCGTCGGGGAGGGATACGACCTCGCCCTTATGGGCAACTTCTTCTCGTCATCCCAGTTTCAGAGACTCTTCGGTTACGTTCCTGAAAGCGGCGTTACCAGCGAGATACCTGCCGTGTGGCAATCCATGATCCTCACCTCTAGCCAGTTAGGCCAGGTCTCGGCCATGTATTTTGCCGGGTTGTCCTTGGACAAGCTGGGATATCGCAAGACAATGGTTTTCTCCCTTGCCTCCGTCATGGTCCTGCTTCTAGTCAATTTCTTCGCACCCGTCGTCCTAGCCACGGGAGGCTTCAAGGCTGGCCTCGGCATGATCATCGCCGGAGAGTTCCTGCTGGGCATGCCCTGGGGCTCATTCCAGGCCTGCGTCCTCGCCTACGCATCCGACATCTCGCCCCTTAAGCTGCGTCCTGCCTTGACAACTTTCGTCTCCATGTGTTGGATATTCGGCCAGCTCTTGTCAACGGCCGCCATCAAGGGCGTCACCACAATTAAGGGCGACGACGTCACAGCTTACCGCATCCCCGTTGCCATTCAGTGGATCTGGCCCCTCCCGGTCCTCGTCTGCGTCTTCCTCGCGCCCGAATCCCCCTGGTGGCTCATGCGCAATTCCCGCTCCGACCTCGCACGCAGCTCCCTCGCGAGGTTGAACAAGGATCCGAACTACCCTATCGACGGCCAGCTCAGGGTCATCGAGCTCACCAATGAGCAGGAGAAGACCTCCAAGGCTGAGGCCGAAATTACATACCTTGACTGCTTCCGCGGGCCCAACCTGCGCCGCACCACGATCGTCGTCTCGACAAACCTAACGCAGCAGCTCTGTGGTTCGGCCCTCATGTTTTACTCGGCCAAGCTGTACCAGAAGGCGGGCATGAGCAGCGCGAAGTCGTACGACCTCACACTGATCCAGTACGCCCTCGGCATTGTCTGCATTGTCGGCTCATGGCCGCTGATGAACTACGTCGGACGCAGAACCATCTGGCTTGGCGGTCTATTCACAACCATCGTGCTCCAGGCGAGCGTCGGCATACTGGGCGTCTTCAGCGAGGCAAACGCGGCCGTGCAATGGGCCATTGCCGTCCTGCTCGTCATCTTCACCGGCGTGTACAACCTGTCCCTTGGCCCCCTCGTTTACGCCATCAACCCCGAGATCCCCTCGACTCGCCAAAAAGCCAAGACGCTTGTAATAGGCCGAGTTACCTATCTCATCGCTGGCCAGTTCAACATGTGGCTGGTGCCGAGAATGTTGGAAAACGTGCCGAATGGGTGGGGACTTGGACCTCGCACGGCGCTGGTCTATGCCGGCATCAACGGCATGTTCTTCGTTTGGTCGTACTTTTGTCTGCCAGAGGTTCATGGCAGGACACAGGCGGAGATGGATGAGTTGTTCAAGGGAAATGTCCCTGCCCGCATGTTCTCCAAGACCGAAATCTTGGCAGAGTGAAGGTGGGAAATATGTGCGTATGACGTTATGACTGTTGAAGTTATACGTGAAAAAGAAAGTTGGCTTTTGTTGTAATTGCATATTTAATTTTCGATACCACATCAGCAATGACGGAGGAATGCTAGCGGCTGTGTCCTCGTTGAGAATCTGTTCGATAATGCAAACCAGCAAATACCAAATCTCATTCCAATGTCCAGTTTTATCTACCAGGATTAATGGTAGCTGATCTCCGTCACAAAAGTTAAGGTAGCTCAAGAGTAGCCCGGGCGACCTTGATGACTCGCTAATGTTCAATCCCGAGCTCCTCCAGTGGCTCAGCGGTCGCCGGCCGTCGAGGTTTAGCATCCATGGTCCCTGCCCCGAAGTATAGTAGAGTTACACCCGACCCGACCCGACCCACCTAAGCTCCGCAATGCCACGGCCGCCGGAAGTTGGACCTCAAACACAATTTGAGCTCTCAAGCCAGTTCACACTTTCGTTCTCCAAGCTGCGCAACAACACACAAACAGCAGCGACGAGACACTCCGAAACAGGGGCTGCTATAGCTTCCTATAGTCCAATGGCCCTCGACTGCCAACTGTGATATTTCCTCCTTCTTTTTTTATTTTTTATTTTTCATACCACCACCCATCCATCAACCCGAGTCAACCCACGATGCCGCAGCAGAAACCCCCCCGATCCAAGGCCTCTCCGCCGGCGGCCGACTACAAAGCCATTGCCGAGCAATATGCGCGAGCAAAGCGCCAAAAGGAGCTCGAGGAGGCAACTCGAAGACCCGAAGATATACAGGCGGAGAAGGAGAGAGCGTCTCTGCACGAGAAGCAGAGACAGGTCTTCGAACTCCGCCGCAAGGAGGCGTACGAGCGCAGGTGGTGGTGGACCATCGGCTTCTGGGCATGGATGTTGTGCCTGCACGCCATTGGCATTGCTTTTTTCACCAGCGGCTTCCTTCTGACGCGTTGGGTACTTGACGAGAAGTCCAACTGCACGGCACCACCTCTGGAGCTTACATCGAGCTGGAATGGTCAAGGCACGGTTGAGGGCGGCTGCTGGCACCCCAAGTCTTTCGACAAGGCCGTCGTCATCGTCATTGATGCGCTGCGATACGACTTCACGGTCCCTGTCGACGACCAGGCCCCGTTCCACAATGCGTTTCCCTTCCTACACGAGTCGGCCACCAAGTCACCAGAGCACGCCTTCTTGAGGCCTTTCATTGCTGACCCGCCGACGGCAACTCTCCAGCGATTGAAGGGTTTGACCACGGGCACGCTTCCGACGTTCGTCGACATTGGCAGCAGCTTCGGTGGCACCGCCATCGACGAGGACAACCTCCTTATGCAGCTGAAGGATGCTGGAAAGCGTATTGCGCACCTTGGCGACGACACTTGGTGGTCGTTGTTCCCTGGCTATTTTGAGGCGAACGTGAGCCGGGCCTACGATAGCTTCAATGTCTGGGATCTTCATACCGTGGACAATGGTGTCATTGACCACATCTTCCCTCTTCTCAAGCAGGAGCAAAATGGCAAATGGGATTTCCTCATCGGCCATTTGCTCGGTGTTGACCACGCTGGGCACCGATATGGTCCGAACCATGCGGCGATGACGGCCAAGCTCCAGCAGATGGACAACTTTATCCGGGATCTTGCTGCACAGATCGACGATGACACTCTTCTTGTCGTCATGGGAGACCATGGCATGGACGGCAAGGGCGACCACGGCGGAGAAAGCGACGATGAGGTCGAGGCGGCTCTGTGGATGTACTCGAAGCGGCCTTTCTTTGGTCGCACGAAAGCCGAATTCAAGGAGCCACCGAGTACGGCCAAAGTCAGACCCGTCAACCAGATCGATCTGGTCCCCACATTGGCACTTCTTCTGGGCATTCCGATTCCGTACAGTAATTTGGGCGCTCCCATCGAAGAGGCTTTCGCTGGGAAGAAGGGCAACGCTTGGGACAACCTCGCGGCTGTGTCGCGGCTGACCGCTGCCGGCATCGAGCGGTACCAAGATTCCTACTTCGCTGCCCGTGGCATTGACGCATCCAAGAGCGCAGCCGCTGGTCAAGCTTCTACTTTCTTGAGGAAGGCCGACCGCTCATGGCAGTGGAAAGAATGGCAGGCCGCTCACGGTTTCTTCACCATGTTTCAGGCGGAGACCCTACGGGTTTACAAGGACTTGTTGGCTCGATTCGACGTTCTCAGAATGGCGACAGGTATTCTGATCATGGCCGTCGGTGTTATTACCCTGCTTGTCTTTGCGTCCCGCGACGAAGACGAGGATTTTGCCGTCCTGGATGATCTCGAACTCGACCTGGCAGAGAAGAATTTGGAACTTCAGGGTGTCAAACCCGACTCCGCCCCCTCGTACAAGACTCTTCACAGGAAAACGACCCTCGCTGCTATTCTCGGCGCCGTCCCAGGAGCCGTGGCGGGCGTTGGCTATTCCATTTTCACTGGCCCCGAAGACCTCATCTACGGAGTTGCTGGCGCTGCTCTTACCAGCGCAGTGGGTGTCTTAATCTCACTCTCCGGCTACGGCAAGAGTCTCCTCAACCTCATCCCTAACAACATCTGGGGCTGGCTCGCCGTCACCTTTACTCTTAGTCAGTCGATTGGTTTCGCGTCGAACTCCTACACCATTTGGGAAGACTCGATTCTTCTGTTTTTCATTACGACTTTTGGTGTGGCGAACGTTTTCGCCGCGTTTTCCGTACCTTCGATAAGAGAACGTACTCTCGCGATCTACCATTCAGTTCTCTTTGTTGTCCTTGGCAGAGTCGCGTCGTTTTCGAAACTCTGCCGCGAGGAGCAGATGCCTTACTGCACCTCGACCTATTATGCCTCGGCTACTTCCTCGACCTCGTCCAACTGGCAGCTGGTCATTCCCTTTGCTGTTGCTCTCATGCTTCCTTCTGTTATCAAATCGTTCCTTGTCCCTACGCGCTCTTGGGAGGGACTTGCGCCAGCCTGGATCGGATACGTCTACCGCACCGGTCTTTTCATGTCTGCCACCTACTGGGTTCTCGATGCCGCCGACAACGGCGAGTGGTTCCCCAGCCTGCCAGCCCAGGCTCTCAAGACTACTGGCGTTTACTTGGCTCAGATTATTCTCGCGTTGGTGTTCGTTGCTGGAACTACCGCATTCGTCTGGGCTCCGCCTTTGGTGTCCATCCTGACGACGCCGACCAGCAGTGGAACAACCCAGATCACGGTTCTGGGTTACGGCAACACCAATGGAGCCAGATACCTACTCCTACCCATGAACATTGTGGGAGCCTGTATTCTTCTCTCCAAGCCCATGGGAGGCGGTGCGCTGGCCCTCATGTTCTGGCAAATTCTCTCGCTAGTGGAGATTCTTGACCTAAACTCGCTCACGACGGAGGCAATTGGCCCCGTCATGCTTGGAGTTATTGGCAACTTTGGCTTTTTCAAGACTGGCCATCAAGCTGTTCTCAGCAGCATTCAGTGGGACAGCGCGTTCATCCCGCTCTTCTCGATTCGATACCCCTGGACTCCCATTGTTGTCGCTTTCAACACCTTTGGCGGCCAAATCGTGGCGGTCGCCGCCATTCCCCTCATCGTACTCTGGAAGGTCGGGCCCAAGAGGAAAGGAGTGCTTGAAAGTGTGAGCAGGGCGCTTGGGATCTTCATCGCCTATTTTGCCGTTGAGTCCTTGGCGACTATGGCATGGGCCGGCTGGCTGAGGAGACATCTCATGCTCTACAGAGTTTTCAGCCCTCGCTTCATGATGGCGGCGACCCTGCTTCTAGTCGTTGATTTGGTCGGTCTCGTCATCACTCTGATTGGAGTTAGATCCAACACCTTGGCCGTGAGCGAGGTGTTTGGATGGACCGATTGAGAGAACGTTTGGATCGAAACGAAGGTTAGGGAGAAAAAGTGAAAGGAGACGACTATATTACTACACCTGCATAGCAAATGGCGGTATTTATTTTGGTTGGCAAAAGCAGGGGGCCGTACAAGGATACAAATAGAAAACATACGTCTGGAACAACGAGTGTATGTAGTTCGCATTTACTTCTGGCCTGCCTTTTTAGCCTCCGCATCTTCCCTTGCCTCGGTCCATGCAACAGCAGTTTAGTGGCCCAAGGGTCACATAGGCTCTACATGGTTTGTCCCGTGGATGGACGTTCATGAAATGGCATCCTTGGATAGCGGTAAGAAAGAGCGATCCGAGTTTCAAACTTTCAACAGCTGAAGCAGCCAAGACAGAACACAATGGCATTTGCCATTTGATATCATGACATTTGAATGTTTCCTTGCTGGGCAGAGCTGCCGGCTCAATCAGGAGCTTGGAGTTGTGTGCTACCCTGATTATGTGAGCATTCTGGGGGGCACTTCGATGATCGGTTGGATACATAATGGCCAGCATTTAGGTAGCTGGACATCGAAGTACTCTTCGAGATTCCAGAAGTACACCCGCCTTGAAGCCCGTGCCTGCTAGTTCCATTTTATTCGGTAATCCACCTGATTTCAGCGTCCCTAAGGGGAGAGGCCCTACCGGCGTCAACCGTGGCCCCCAACAGCACAGGGCACGCTGTGGTCTATTAGCATCGACGTTTTTACCCTCCACCAAATGTTTTCCGCCTACTGTCCCAGGCGGTCGTGGTTTTACTCACGACAACTGCAAAACATTTCAAAATAAAATAGAAAATAAAAAAAAACCTCCACTTCCATTTCCACATTCTCCCACTTCGCTATACGCTCCACCATTGCTCCCCCCCTCCTCTCCCCGCCGACGAGAATTTGAACAAGACACGCAAGAGAAAAAAACCCACTCCCTCGAGCCGGTTTTATCCCAGGTCCTTTAGCTGTGCACATTCATTTTTCCTCCCTCCCAAATCCATCTCACTTTATCTCCGCACATCGCTGCTCTTCCGTCACGCGTCTCCATCCTCCATCTCCAGCTCCCAGCTCCTCCAGCCGCCCCTCGCAACATCGTCGAAACCCTTTTTCCGGGCGTCCTTGTTTCCCATCTGTCGTCACACTTTTTTCGAGTCAGTTCTGAGCGTTTCCTTCTGGACCATCGCATCTTCAAGGTATCTCGTCAATCTCGCCCGCTTCTCTTCCTCTTCCAACCTTTCTCCCTCAACCCTCCGTCTCGCATCCTCTTCCACCTCCCCATTGGCGCAAGCTTTCGCCCATCTAACAATTCATCCTTATGAAGGTCCTTTCCTTTTGAGCATCTTTCCGCCACGAAAACAACGTTCCCGCAAATAAGCGATCACGCCCCGCAGAAACTTCGAGCTCTCGCCTCTTGCGCCTTCACCTCGTCCTCCTCGCCTACCTGCGCTCTCTCCTATACCCATCAGGTCGATTGCGCCAGAAACCAAAAGTTCAGATTTCTATTTAGCAATCATGGCAACCAACGGTAACTACACAAACCTGGACCAGTTTGAGGTCACTGTCGAACCAACATTATCAGGTCCCGCCCGCACCAACGATGCCGCATCGGCCAACAGCAACCTCAGCAAGGATGAGGTTGGCTGGTACTTTGTCGAGCAGTACTACACAACCTTGAGCAAGAACCCGGACAAGCTTCACGTACGCATTGAACCCATCCCCCGTGTGATATTACCCTGCCATGCTAACACCACGACAGCTGTTCTACNCTTTGCTTGCCATTCACGAATTGTCTCCTAACACGACGCGCGCTTCCAGGACATCCAAGAGAGAATCAAGAGCCTCGATTTCCAGAACAGCAAGGTCCGAATCACAAATGTCGACTCTCAAGCCTCCTTCGACAACATCGTTATCCAGGTTATCGGTGAAAGTTCCATCAAGAGCGCCGAGCCGAAGAAGTTTGTCCAGACTTTTGTCCTCGCCCCCCAGCCTTCTGGCTACTTCGTCGTCAACGACATCCTGAGATACATCAGCGATGAGGAGGAGGAGGAACAGACAGTTCCCGCGACTGAGGCTGCCTCTGAGGAGCCGGCCGCTGCCGAGAAGGTCCCCGAGGCTGCTGTTGAGCCCGTTGCCGAGGAACCCAAGATCGAGCAAACCCCCGAGGAGGTCGCCGCCCCGGTTATTGATGCTGAGGTGATTGACAAGAGACTGGAGGAGGTCGCCGCTCCTCAGGAAGCTGCTTCGTCCAATGGCGATGCCGAGGTCGCCACCCCCGAGCCCGCCAAGGCTCCCGAGTCAAAGGTCGAGGAGCCCGCCGTCGACCCCGAGGCCACCGCTAAGGAGATCGCCGAGGAGGATGTTCAGGAGCCGGAGAAGCCTGCCGACCCCTCCCCTACCCCTGTTGCCCCCGCCAAGGTTCCCGCCGCCGAACCTGAGAAGCCCACCCCGGCCCCCGCTCCTGTCACGGCGAAGCCATTGTCGTGGGCTAGCCGTGCCGCCGCCGCCGTTGGACCTAAGCCTGTTGTTCCTCTTCCCAAGACCGCTACTCCTCCCGCTCCCGCCCAGACTAGGGCTCCCGCTGCCGCCACCGCTCCTGCTGCCGCCGCTGCCGCCGCTGCCGCCGCCGCTGCCCCCACCACCCCCGCCAAGGAGCCCGAGGCTGCCGCTACCAAGGAGGCGTCGCCCTCCGCCGAGTGGCAGTCTGTCGGTGCCGACTCCAAGCGCCACAACCGCCCTCAGTCTATCTCCCAGGCTCCCACCGAGAACTTCGGTACGTTGGGATACGTTAAGTACGTCACCGACAAGGTCAAGGCGGAGGATCTCAAGGCCGCTCTGGCTGCTCACGGCGAGCTGACCTACTTCGACATTAACCGCCAGAAGGTAAGACTGAAAACAATAATGTAGATGCCGTAGAAGTCGAGACTAACGATGGCTTAGAACTGCGCTTTTGTCGAGTTCGCCACTGCTGCTGGCTACCAGGCTGCGGCCGCTGCCAACCCTCACACCGTCAACGGCGAGAACATCATCGTTGAGCCCCGTCGCCCCAAGGCTACTGCCTACGGCGGCAGCAACTACTCCGCTGGTCGCGGTAACGCCACCGGAGGCCGTGGCCGTGGCGGCTTCGAGGGTAACCGCTCTGGCAGCCAGGGAGGTGGCCGTGGCAACTTCACCGGCGGCCAGGCTCGTGGTCGTGGCAGCGTTCGGGGCCGTGGTGCCTCGCAGGCTACTGCTTAGGGAGCATAGTAGTTTCCCGGCAAATGCGGTTCGCCGTCACATAAGTGGCCTAGGTCTTGACCAGGAATGCTTTTGAAGGCTTTTGAACAGCGTCGCCGATCAGACAATATCCAAGCCCGATATCGTCTTACCCTACTGTCCTGATGGCAACTCCTCCCCTTGTCATCTGAGATGTGGCACATAAACAACACCATATCGTATACACACGAGTACGACACCACCTACCAATCACTAGCGCTGCCTAGTGCTCTCACGATCATCAAGACGATACCGACGAGAAAGGAAGAGAAAAGTCAAAATCCCCGCCTTGTCTCTTTCCCCTTTTTTTTTGCAAGGAGTTCGCAGGTCAAGGGCGTGGACTCTTTTTTTCACACCGTTTCCTGTACTACTCTTCCCAATTTTCATTTCTCCTGTTTTTTTTTTCTTCTAGCGTTTGCATCCGCGCGATTTGCACATGTTCCCTCGTGGCCATGACAACTGCGCAATGACGTCTGAGCTAGCTGTCTGCTTTCACAACCACGACTAATCGATGGGTGATGAATGAAGAGCGGAAAATCTGTATATTTGGCGAAGAGGGGTCTAGGGAAACGGAGAACTGGGAAGGGGAAAAGGGGAAAGCATGAACAACAAAAGTTTTGGCGTCCCTTTTGCTTTGCCGAGAGAGTGGGAGGGTGAGAGGTAGGGAGAGAAGGGGAGAACTTTGAGGGAATAGGAAAGGAAAGGGGAAGGAAAAGGGAGGGCCAGGGCATTAGGTGTGATGATGCTGTACCATACCAAGACCGACACGCACAACCACACACAGAGGATCCGTATTCGGTTCTTTCTTTAATGAGAAACAGACGAACAAGTATTTAATACGCCTGGGAAGATGTTCCGCCTTGATGTCGTCGCCTTGGCGCTTTTGTTTGGTCTGCTTACGTCGGACTATAGACCCGCGGTAGGCGGCCAGGTTGCCCTAGGGCCTAACAATCAGATGCTTTTGTGAAGGTTTTTTTTTTTTTCTGCTGCGAAATGTGGACAGGCTCTGGCGTTGCTAGGTGTATGACATTGAAGATTAAGAATTGAAGAAAGGGGAAGGGGATGATAAGGGAACAAAAGGGCGGGCGGTGATAGTTGTCAACCGCTGCGTCGTTGCCCTCCCACGCCCAGACCTGCAGCATCCGCCGATGATTGCGGTTTACGGACCGCATTCCCCAGGCCGACGACCCGTTTGTGATGGGGGGAAAAAACGGATTCGGTACATCCGGGCCATACTAGCCAGTCTAGGTTCGGAAGCAAGTGGAATATAGAAAGCACAAGCCCGGGGAGGAGGAAGGAGAAGCGGAGGAGTTGTAGAAAGTGCAGCCAAGCGAAAGTTGCGGCACGAGAAAAGAGGAAAAGAAAAAACATATTGTAGCAAGTGAAAAGGAGTTTGTCCAGACCACGCTACGTCCTCTACCGGTTTTGGTAACCTACTACAAATTCGCAACGGGTATAGGCCGCCAATTTCCAGAAGAACCTGCAAAAACGGCGCATGTTCGTGTTCCCAACCTGACCGCTCACAAGCCAAGCTGGGCAACCGACAAAAGGACCCGAGACAGCATCAATCCCAGCCGCGTTCAGAGGAGGGAAGAAGAAAACAAGGCCTTAAAGTTTGCAGGTGGTCCCACGTCGCGGTCCCATTGGAGGCTGTCACGGTTTCCCGAGGTCCATGGACCCCGTGTTGTCTGCGACCCCGTCTCGGCTTGATCGAGCCACTCATGCAGGGGGCGTGCGCTGGGCTTCGTGACAAAAGGGCCTCGGAGAAAATAGAAAATTTCAAAAGTTCGGCTGCTCGGGGTGTTTTGCTTCTTTTGTTTTTTTTTTCTTTACCTCTTCTGGAAACCGTGTTTTAAGGTCGGAAACCTTTCCGACTCATCGTTCGAAGGCCAAGCAATTATGGGGGAGTAGTTCGTGATAGGCCGTCGATATGCGAGGCCTAACTCCACCGGGTCATGTTGGAAAAGTTCTCGTACGCAAAAGTGCAGTACGGTACATTTCTCAGGTCTAAGGCCGAGGCTGAGGCCCACGGCCGAGCACGTCCTCCGGCTAGTCGTTTGACTCGGTTGAGTAAGTGACCGTCAGCGTAGGCACGTCCAGAACGAGCGGAGCCTCTTTGACTTCACCTCAATTCTGTCCATCAGGGTACTATAGCAGGCTAGGGGTTGCAGTGGCAGTGGTTTGAATGGACATGGTGCGGAAGATTGCAGCATTAGGCGTTGGCCTATGCACACATTCTTGGTCGAGCAGCTGGGAAAAGGCTGGGGGGAGGAGGGTTTGCCTCTTCCCCATTCCTAACCGCAACGCTGGTCAAGTCGACGAAGGGCAGATGGAGTTCGGGGCCCAGCCGGTGAGGTCTACGATTCTTATGAGTCCATGGGGTAGGAATTGTGCGTTCTGGACGTGTGGTCCCATCTTGCACGCAGCTGTTTCTTCTGACCTTCTATGTTCCGTTAGACGCCGCACCTGTCAGCGTTATACGGTCGGAAGGTGACGAAGCTGCACTGGCGGCCGTCGGTGAGATGCTGCCTTTACCGTGATTCCCCGGTTTCTTCAAAGGTAAAATCCGCCGGGAGGTGGAGTGTAATTTCCCAGCATAAACTCTTAGCCTTTCAATACACGACAAGTCTGGAGCTTCAAAGCGGGAACTGTACGACGCATACGTTCTCTGTATGTATGATGTTGCGCGATGCGTGGTGCGTGGTGCGGGTAGACTGGACGATCCGACCGGAACTACACTTCAGAGCGAACACGGCGTCAAATGGCTCGGAAGTTGGGATAGAAGCAATCACGCTGATCGATGACAGCACCCAAGCCACGATGGAAAAATGTTTGTGCGGCAGCTCAGAAACTGCCGGTGACAATCACAGCTATCAGCGGCTTTTGGAGCAGCTAGCCAGGACGGGGTATTGTGCAGATTTTTTGTCAAAGTTGTCCCAGGGTCGGCATTGGTCATTCATGGACGTGATGATCATCAACCATATCCGTTCTTTCTGGAATATTGCCACTTTCTGACGAGATGCCGGTTATGCTAAGCTAATGGCGCTCGTCATCCCGCTTTGTCGACGGACGATTTTTGTTCAACGTCATGGGCACCAGGTTATCCTAGGGTGCAGGGCAGGGCGAGCGTTCAGCGAGCAGTCAGCTGGATTGTAGGGCGTCAGCTGTGGTGCGGGAATGGCGTCCACTCAAGCTTTCCAAGAAAGTTCCAAGAGATTGCGCGAAGCCGCTAGAAGCAGAAACGAGCGACCGGGGCTTGTGCATGTGGAATGAGCCACCTCACACGAGGTTGTGCTATTTGCTGCCTGACGTTGCTCTGACGGACCTCATCTGACAGGCACTCGGGCATTTCCATCGCAGATGATGTTGGTTAAGGCGTAACATGGCGTTTTGGATCAGAAACTTTGCGCTCAAGGTCGCTGCCTGACTTGCCGATGTCCAGGGATGCCAGGGGGCGTCTGAAGGTCGCTTTCTGGGGAATTCGAAATTGAGGGTCCCAAATCCTTAGCCTGGTAGGCATGGCGTGATGGTGGGAGTGGCCGGATGTTACGGGGGAATGCTCCGGTTACGGCCGTTTGTTATTGCCGAACAGAACGGTCGTGAGTGAATTACTATGTAGTATGGTGGTCGCACTACTACGTATATAAGGGCCGAGCCTCTGCCTCGTAGCGCTTGTTAAAATGGCCTTACCAAAAGTCCGACGTGCTTCGCCCAGTTTCAGTCTGGCTGATGCTTGGCTTCCTGGGGTGGTCTTGGCTGGCCGAAGGAGGGGCGACAGTATCCTAGTTAGCTAAGGCAGTGTCGTGTGAAAGAGAAGGGTGTCGATTGTGCTCCGCTTGCAAAAGATCCTTCAGAAGTCTGCCAATAATCGGCGTCCAACGGACCCTCCGTCAGAGAAGTGGGTGAGAAGGTCTGCGAGGGCGTCAGGTAGCTCGGGTCAGCCGTTGCTCGTCACCTTTGGCCGCCTTTTGTTTCGTGTATGCAACTCCGTCAACTCGACCAGGACAGCAGTGGGCATGCTAGCGTTGCTCTTGTGGCCAGTCATGTTTTGAAAATTGAAACGATGTAGTCGAGTGTATAGGGGTTTTGAACGCACGCCTTTTGGTTGTCACGCTACATTGTTTCGGTGGGAGGTTCTCAGCGACCCGTAAAGATCAGTCGTCTGTCCAACTGATGATTTATGTCCACGCCGCTTGTGGACGGGACCACCCATAACTATGTATTTGCTTAGCCCGAATCCAGCAGCGTTGTCACGTTGTATTACTACCCTCCATCAAAAATCCCAATCAATGTCCTGCAGCACAGAGCCAAGAGATCTCCGAGACAGCGAAGGGCGGCAATGGCGGAGGGCGGAGTGAGGAATGGAGGGGAGACGGGGCAGGACATCAGCGTTGAATGTTAGATAGTGGTATAGGAACATGGACGGTGGAACCTAGAGAAACTGCGATTTCGCGGCAGAATAGTGTAATGAGAGAGACTGGACGGGGATAGACAAAAAGTGGTGAAATGAAGGGACATGGGAGCGGATATCTCACCTATTTCGTCCTGGTCTAGTAGCTCTCCATGGCGAAGCATTGCCGCGTATATTACGGTGCGGTGCACGTAGGAGACGAGCGTACAACGCTGTGTGTTCGCCGAGTCGGGTCCAACCATGCGTGTATGCTGCGGTAGTTCGTTGGGCGCGCGACGTCGGATGCTTCTTGGTGAGAGGCGGCGAGATGCATTGCCACTTTGGCGCCCACGCAATCCCATTGGACGCCGGTGGATGCAGAAGCAGCTGGGATGGTTCTTTTGGAAATGCGATGGAAGCTGTAGCCAGTCCTGCCGCTCGGGAAGCGTACGAGTATCGAACTTGGTCGTGAGTTTCCGATGGTGGGGAGGCACATTCGAGAAATAAAGTTACATGTGTTGTATACTCCGTGCTTGGGTCAACGTTGACTTGGCGGACAACCCGACAACAACCTAGTTTAAACCCGAGGTCAAGTGGACCGAGCCCCTTTATTTACCCTACAACTGGTCAGCAACTCGCAGTTTCCACGTCTAATTCCGAACTCACTTACAGTACTTCCACGATTGATTCAATGACGTATCCGTATACTGCGGGTAAGTAGCGGAGGGTGCCAATCGCAACCGACTGCGAGTGGCATTGACTCAAGGTCAGGTAGCTGGCTATTCGTTGTACAAGGCCACGTTCGATACCACCTGCTCAACTTGACTTGGATAGCCAAGGTAGGAAGGAAGCAATCGTCGGGCATAGTGCGTGTGAGCATTCAATGACTTTTTGTCGGGTCACATCCGCCCGGCGTGGGAGATTGGCAGGTACCTTGCCTTGAGCACCGAAGCAGAACGGAAAGGCGGGTCCATGCCGGGCTAGACCCCCCGCTTCCCTGTGCCGTGATGCCGTAATTGGTGGCCACCTCATTCAAGGCTCTATTCGACTCACAGCCAGGCCCTTGTTCGTTCAGCTGGTGTTTGCCTGTATCCGTCCCTCCTACCAGTATATCTGTACCTCGTCAGCAACTCGAGGAAGGTAGATGAATACTTCGTGTTCCATCGCCATGCGTACTTCCCGTCGTGTGCCTTTGTGCGTGACCCGATGAATCCGATTCAACCCAGGGGTTTCGGGCGAAACATGATTACTCGGATTGAACGAATGTTCACCGGCGGCAATTTGCCGCCTTCCTTCTTGGCCTGTGCTCTATCTTTCCCTATGTCTCTTTTACAGAAGCCTTTTTCAACCAATGCTGTGCTGTTGTTGTTGTAATTATTCTTCTTCTCATCAGAGTTCTCCTAATAGCAAACATGATGCGGCTTCCGCCAGGCAGGCAAGAAGGTAGGTAGGAGACGGTGAAGTACATGGTAACGTCACGAGAGCTGGTAGCCGATCAAAAAGTACCTTGAGTCCGCGCAATCCCGGTCATCGCATCCCTTTCCACCTACCAAGAACGGTTAGCAACCTCTACAAAAGGCCTCGGCCCACCTGGTGCGTTTCTTCCATGCTCTTTTGGAAACCGGATGAACCAGTCAACGAACGAGAATTACTCGTGGCCCAGTGAGTGCTGTGAGTTCGTCTTGACGATCACCGGCACCGAAGTCGCCCTAACACACGCTTACCAATTGGCATTGCTTGACGGTCCTCCCCCAGTCCATGCCTGAGGTACGTATACCGCCTTCTACCTACCTGTCGTTAAGAGCAATCTTTGATGCCCTAGTTCGACCTTTCAGCGACAACTCCCCCACTGAACGAAGCGCCACTGTTCCACTGAAAGAGACCGATGTTCGCATGTCTACACTAGGTACAGAAGCACTACGTAAACGCTGAACACGCGCCTAGCTTTGGGGACCCCGTTTTCCCAGAACGAATCGCAACAGCATACGGTAGGGGAAATAACTCCTCGCGATTGTTATGTACCGTACGAATACGTACCTTGGCAGCCGATACGTTGACGCCTCCCCCGGTCAAGATCCGAGCCTCCATTTCTCCTTCCCTTCTTCTTGTCTCTATGCATCAATTGACTATGGCCTAATACTGTTGTTCCAAACCTTCCAACTGTACGGGGTAGTGCGCACACCTTGAACGAACAGGCAACTCACTCCTCGCCAGGAAGCACCGTCCTGAACGTGTGCACATCTCTGTTCGAGAGTGTTTCGCTCCATTCACGCCTCCACGTCCTTTCATTAACTCGAGTCGCGACTCCGTTCACCCATCCATCCAACACCCTCTGAACGCAGTTCACACAGTCCTCGGGATTCGCCAATTGCTGTACAAGCTCTTCGCTTGCTTCCAGTTTCTGTTACCATATGCTTTCTCCATATCACGCCGTCCTCCCCAGCAGCTCGACCACGTTCCCATCCGCTCCTTCTCACCAGGCCCTGTCCTAGGCTGCGTTCGATGCGCATGAGATCCGCCCCCAGAGCCAAGTCCCCCCTTGCGGCCCTTGCCATCCAGCGTGGATTTGCGCCTGCCCTTGCTGGCCCGTCCCGGTCATCGTCTCCAACCTCTCACACCTCGCCGACCTTCCACGGGAATCGGCTCTCTCATATCCGGCTCTGGTTGCTTCCTGGATCTGGCTTCCTATTCAGTACAACGGGTCCTTACGTGCTTGTTAAGCGGCTCGTCCTTCTGCCCACCCTCCGATGACTCGACGCCTCCTCTTTCGCTTCACTCTCCGCGCCAGCCTATTGCGACCTTGAGCTTTCATCCCATCTCCTCGGTCAGCCGCGCTGCGTCTCCCCTCACAAAACGAAACGAACTACTCAACGCTCGGCCGGGGAAAGGAGGCATGCGTTCTTGGACCTGTCGCTCACTGTCGCCGCTTTCTCGCTAGTCGGTACATCACTTCCTCGCTCGTCTACCCACAACCACCGAGGGGATCCAGCCATTCTCCATACATACATAGTACCTGTCTGTCCGTACCTGATTTGATTTACCCACTCACCGATCCCATCCCATCTACCGGTCTTACTCTAGGGCCCTTTGCATTTGTTTTACGTTACTCTGCCCCGTGCGGCCCTAAAAAAGAGCCGCCGACAAAAGGCCCTCACCATGAAGATTTGCGGGTCAGCATAACCCCCGGGCCAAGCACACCTCGTGAATTCCCCGTCGCAAGGAAAACCGTCCGAGACAGACGCACGGGAACGGGCCTCTGCCTCCGCTGCCACCCGCCGCATGGTGGTCCTGGCCTAACACGACTCGCCTGTCGCCGGCTCACTATTCTTCCATCATATAAAAGCTCGTCTCGCCCCATGGATCCCCACAGCCAGAATCGCGGAAATGGACCATCTCATACCGCTGCTCAGCCGCCGCCTCTCCGGCGGCGACTATCGATGGAGGAGGACTATTTCTACCAGGAAGTCATGACTTCCCCTTTTCGACGACCATCACAACCGCCTCCCTACGAGCGGGATTCCAGACCAAGACGCCCGTCAGCGGGTAGAGACAAAGATCAGCATGGAGCGAGGGAGAAGCTGCCGGGCTATTCGTGCGACATCGAACTGGAGGGCGTATGGGTTATGAAAATGGAAATTGAGAACACCACCAAAAGGGCAGAGGACAGAAACTGGCACACAACTTATGTGCAACTACGCGGCACCGCCTTGAATCTTTACAACGTGAAGAAGGATTGGGGATGGGGAAGGACAAGGGACGGACCGACCATCTCACCAGACAACCCGCCCTGGGTCAGGAAGTCCTCCCTTGATAGGGCATACAGTCTGCAGCACGCTGACGTCGGCATCGCTGCCGACTACAAAAAGTACGTTGCCTTGAATCTCAGCCTCACGCCGTGCCAAGATGTGCCAAGGAAACTGACCCCAACCCAGGAGACGATATGTCATACGTGTAAGAGCAGAGACAGACCAATTCCTCCTCTCTTGCATAGAGTTGAGCACCATGGTAAAGTGGCTGGAGGCTTTATTCGCAGCCATAGACGTCGCCGCTCCGATCGACGAACGTGACTACCCTCGTGACCAAAGCATACCGCGCATCCAACGTATCCGCTGGTTTCGTGGCCAGACGCCAGCACAGACAAATTACCCCGTACCCACGCCGCGGCCCCCCAGCAGCTCTGACCTGCGTCGTGTGGCCTCTACCGAGAGTGCTGACCCCTTCCCCGCGTCGACGGCCGAGCCAGTCATCGACATCCCGAATAACGAGGCTGATGCCGCTGCGGCGGTGGACACAGAGTCCGTTCTTGGACCTGCCCCCGCCCGTAACGAACTGATCAGCAGCCGACTATCGACAACGTCTTATCCTAATGAGGCCATCGACCCGGACACGGGCAAATGGGCGCCAGAGCATCAATGGACTGCCGCCCACGACCTGCTTTATGCTAAGCTCTGCTATTCGGTTCTCTTGTTCAAGAGCCCACGAAAGTCGAATTACATCATCAGCAAGGGGAAGCAGTGGTTCGTAGACTGGGCAACAGGACGCATGGTCCGAGTCTTGCCGCCAGCCTACGGCGAAATTGACTTTTTCGGCCCTTGGCAAGTTATACACACGGAGAACAGGAGGATTTGAAGAGGTCCACATCGTTCATCCGATGCTTGCTCTGCACATATACACATTTTACCTGCATCGCTCTCGGCGGCGAGAGCTTTGTTGCATCCTTACGACAACGGATCTCCAGATTCGAATGAAACGGGTTCATTACCATACTCAACATGGTGACGGTACGGCGGTCAAAAAAGTCAAACTGGGGCGGGGAACAGCGCGGTATATGCATTTGAATGGCAAGGTCATACTTTCTTGTCTGCTCTTTTCTTTTATCTTTATTTTTGTTGTTGTCCTTCCTTGTCGATGGACCATAAGAAGCATTACTACGGTAGCCGTGCATACCCCATTACAGGGCGGAGTTGAAGACGGCGGATCCATATCCACCGCTTCCTGTTTGATTGTTCTTTTTTTATACAATGACTTGCATTGTGGGAGCCTTGGCAGCGAGCATATGTATTGGGTGAGCAGGCAAGCGAAATGCTTCCTTTCGCCGCAGCACACAATGGTCATACCGGTATGACAGATACTTGATGAACGAATGGAAGAGCCGTAGTGGCTATAGTTTTCACGACCCTGTGACATTATGAGCCAGGAAGACCACAGGGATCTCCGTATAACCATGTTTTGTCGAGATCCTCTACGATGCCATTCGTTCTTGTTATGTCTGCTCCAACGTTAAATCACAGGCCCACATGCACGATACACTAGCAACCCTGTTTCCCATGTCTGAAAAAAAATAAAGAAGAAAAAAATGGTATCTCTTGAATATGTATAACGATAAAAATTGACACGCGCTAGCCCGATACTCGTCCTCTCCAATCTCACTACATGGCCGACATCTGAGCCTCTGCGGCGCGCGCCTCGGACGCCAGCTCAGGCGCCACGTCGACGAGCAGCGCGTTGGCGCCGTCGATGTCGGCGATTTGGGCGTCGAGCTGGGCGAGGAGGGCATCGATCTCAGCGCGCTGGGACTGTATTGTGGCAAAGAGGCTTTCGTTAGAGGACTGGGTGTTCTGAAGGCGGGCATTGAGGGTCGATTGTTGGGAAGCGAGGCGCGGGGCGAGATGAGCTGAGAGAACTTGCTCTGGTGGTAGCAGATGTGGACTGGAGCACGGAAAGTGTTAGGCTTGCGCTTGAAAGGGTTTACAGATCATAGATTATTGGTGGGGAGGGTGGCAGACGTACGGTATCGGTTCCTCTAATGAGTCGCCGTTTTCCTGTCTCCTGCGCTCCGCGTCGCTGACTAGGGTCTCGAGCTCGTTTAGTTTGCGGATGATGTTGCGGTCTATGAGGATGGATTGAAAATCTTTCTATAGGGGTGTCAGTTCGTTGGCGTTTGCTAAGGTGCTTCCCTGTTCTGCCCACGTGTTGCAACTACACGCCGCGGAGGGGGGTTCGGGAAGGGTCGGAAACGCACGTTGCATCTCTCCTCCAGGTAGTCGACCATTTGCTTCTGGACGTTGCGGAGGGTGTTTGGGGCGTGAGCGGCAATGGTTGGGAAGCAGGAGGCGAAGTTGTCAAAGTTGACCTTTTGAAGAGTGCGCTGGAGGGCAAGGTCGTAGAGCTGAGTGAAGCGGGTTGCGCGAGGGCCGGGCGTGACCGGTGTGTGTTTTGGAGGAAGGGGAGGGGAGGCAGGGGGTTGTTGGCTTTGGTCTTGTTGCTGAGGTTGGTGTAGCGATTGCGGTTGCGGGTGTGCTTCGGAGGAGGGTCCGGGTTGGTCGTCTTGTGGTCGTTGTTGATTGTCGGTTTGGTCCGACGGTTGTGGTTGTGGTGGATCTTGTTCCGGGGCAGACATGTCGACGGATTGCTTGTTGCACCCCAGAGTGTCTTGGGACGAATGGAAGGTTTTGGGTTGGAAATGTGCTATGGAGGATGCGATGCGATGATGTGAAGTCAGGCTTGGGAAGCTGGGCGTGTTGAGACGCGTCTATGGTGGGGGGTAGCGCGTAGACGAAAAGAAGCTTGGCACAATGGCGGCATATGATCGTCCTCAGATAAGCGCCACCCGGGGGGGGTTCGTGCGCACCGCCGGGTTTCATGACTCCGCCCCGCTAAGCAACCGACACGGATATGTGCTACTCTCAACCGAGAGAGAAGAGAAAACTAACCAGCCTCAAGGGTGTGGTATGCGACGAGCCTGGACTTCTCCTCGTTACATTTTTTGTTAACATTTTTACTCTGTCCCCCTGCTCGAATAATGCTACTCCTGTTGTAATTCCATGGATGTCTGGGACCGGCCATCTGCGATCACGCATCGATGTGCTAATTAGCCGCGACAACACGATAGCGATCCCTCTTTGACGCAGCGCAGAATCTTGCGCTACAGCTTCCCCACGAAACTGCGGTCTACCTGTCGACATCTCATCTATTCCCTGTTGATCGGGCGGGTATGGACGTGGCGTCCAATGAGACACGACAGCGTTTGCTTGCAGGGTTCCGGATCTCGTGTTCCTGGTCTTGGCCAGATGAGAGTGTACAAGCCAAGCTTCCAAGGTTCCAATGTACTCTGAGGAGACACTCTTGGCGTTTTCGCGCCTCTCTGTGGTCGGATTACGTGTGATAGGGTTGAGTTTAATTATTCATGTTGCCCGTTGCGGTTGGAGATGGATAGTGCTCCTCCAAACCACAGTTAGTCATCGGAATTGACCAAATGCATCCGAGTAAAGAAACCGAGGGTGCGGTAGGACTATACATCGCCATTAAAAGAAGTCCCATTAATTATGGATGCCCTCCCGAGTTTCAAAAACAGGGGGGACATACACTGTTGATCGAGACGCATAGGGCAGTTGGCTTCAGTACGCCAAACTTCTCAGTGATTGTGATTCACAACAGAAGCGAGACACGACCTCTGTTCATACGACACGACCCCTCCCCCTCCCCCCCCGCCCCCGACGAGAGCGCCCGGCCGAGAGCCAGTAGCGCAAAAGACGCTTTGAGTACGAGACCTTGTTTCGGGAGTATCATCACTTAAGTGACTTGGTCTTTGTGTTTATAATCCATCCTGAGCCAGCGTATAGAACGGGCAGCGACCCCCGTACTTCGCGAGCTTCTCACAATCTATGAACTTCTCGGTAGTTGATGACACATATGGCTGTTTCATATTATAATTCCCTTGGAACACCCGGGCGGGCTCGTGTACCTCGCAAACATACGGCCAGTAGCCTGTGACACCGAAGTTGACACCACAGCTCACCGTATAAAAGAACATCATACCCTACCGCCATCGTGCTGCTTTCCACCATTTCCAAATCAACATGCTTCTTACGACAGCGGTGCAGAGCTTTGTCAAGACAACCCAACTGTCTTTACAACAGATCACCTGTGTCGTGGCAAGCATGTGTACTACTTGAGGCAACAAGCGACACCTCAATGCTCATAACGTCACAATCTTATGCTAGAGACTGGTAGATTTGGACGTGGGCAGCTACAGCAACCCCCTAGACGCAGACTTGAACAGACAAATGTCTCACACTCTCAACAGACGGAGAGCACCAAGGGGTATATATTCAATGAACACGTGCGAAGAGTCAAGGATGTACAGGCTACGCAAAGCATGAATTAGGCACCGACAGCGTGCCTGAAAAACACCCAACAGTCGCGGGGACATCCATCCCTCATAAGCCAATAACTAAACCTGAAGCTAAGTCGAACGCATCGCAGAAGCAAAGACACTTTTTGTACACTAAATTAATCGCTGCCGTCAAGGTCCATCGAGTCCTTGGCGGCTCTTCCCCTTGTGTTGCGCCCGGATGTCCTGGTTGCCGCCCTGGGAGCGGGTTTCTCCTTTGCCGCGGGCCGCGCAGGCAGATTGGCCTTCGGTGCCACCTTGGACGATGCTGCCGCAGCCCGACTCTTCCGCCCGTTAGACTTGGGTGGTGGAGTAGCTTCCTCAGCTTCCTCATCGCCTTCATCTTCTGCCTCTGCCGCGTCACCAATATCCTCGAGCTCCGACAAGGGTGAGTCGTCGCCACTGTCGTTGGCCTCCGCGCTGGACTTCTTGGCTTCGTCGGCCTCGTCGTTTTCATCTGAAGCGTCTGAAAGAGCGGAAGATCCATCTTCCTTGTCCGAGCCTTCCGCTTCTGTCCCTTCTCCTGAGTAGTACTTCCACTCCTGAACTCCGTCCCACATCTCCCTGTCGTCGTCAGAGGAATCGCGTTCAGTATATTTGGAAACATTGGTGGATCTGCCGCTGCGTCTCCGGTTTGCAAGTGGGATATCTGATTCGGGCCGCTTAGCCTTGACCTTCGAAGGCTTCTTGGATGCGGCTTTTTGTTTTTTTGGCTTAGGCTCCCTAGTGGTCTTGGGTTCCCTAGCCTTCGGCGCTTGCCTAGCCTTCTTGTTGGCGGGTTGATGGTCCCCCCTTTCATCCATAGACTTTCTCTTCTGTAGAGCTGTTAGTCTAGACGGAACGCAAAACCCAACAATGTGAACTAACCTTCTTACGGTCGATGGATTTAAAGAGACCATCAAGCTTCCCGTCGATATCTGCCGGCAAATATTGCTTCTCGGCAATTTCTTGTGCCACCTGGTGAGATGGCAATGCAGTGTAGAGGCCTATTGGCAGCCCGACTTTGCCGGGGAATGCCTGGAAGCTCCAGTTCTTCCTTTCCTGGAATTTTCTGATGACGGCCTGGGCCAGATCACTGACAATGTAGAGATGATCGCTTTCGTCAGGGTGAATGGCGTCACGCGTCTGCTTCACTCGTTCGGCGTACTTGTAGATAAGACCCAGGTTGTCCTCGGTCGCAACGTTCGTTAGGTAGTACAAGATGTACCGGCCGTGGTCTGCAAGATCGCTGGCGAAGGCCGCCAACTCCTCGTCGGTGGCATTATCCAGATTCTCCGGTTTGCTGAAGTCAGGGTGATGGGCCAGCAGCGAAATAAGCCGTCCCATGATTGCCTCCATGGGATGCTGGTCATTAGTCTGCAGCGCGCGCACCCGGGAGCGAATCCAGGTCTCGACACGCTGCTTCAACTCGGCGCTGGGCTCGAACGCTGTTAGGAAGATGATGGTGTAGAACCGTGCTCTGAGCTTGTTCTGGACAAGATACTTCTGAAGTTTCTCGATGAAGCCTCGGCGTACTGGAAGCTCCGGGTCCTGCGCAGTGAACGCCAGCTTGTCAAAGTCTGCTGGTGTCAGGAGATCATCAAAGTGCTTGATAGTACATAGTTTGAGCAGCAGCTGCGCAGCGAGGAGGCGGAGTCGCGACTTGTGGTGCTTTGGCGTGTCCTTCGTCTTGCATAACTCTCCTCTCTTCGCAACCAGTGTTCTGAGAAGCTTGAACACAGGTACGGCCTTCTCCTTGGCTTCTTCTTGACTGTCCATGCTGCGCAATCGGTTGACGAGGATATGCAGGGACAGACACTTCGCCTGCAGTTCCTCGTCAACATCCGCCTCCTCAACCCATTCAGGGTCTTTGTCTGTGGCGTCCGTTCGAACTTGCAACAGGATCTGCTGTACTGTCATGTTGAGGATGTCATCGTCCGAATCATAGGTGATCTTGGGCGCCTGCAATTCGAGCTGGGCGACTGCTTGTAGTTTGTTGAGGAAGTGTGGTGAATCGTATTTCCACGACTCCATAATCTTCTCCAGCAGGCTAGTTGCGCTGACCAGCCCCTTGTCATCGCCCTTCGCCAGAAGAATCTTGATAGCATATTTTGCAGACTTGACCGGCCGGCCGTACAGAGCATAACTCACGAGGGCCTGAGAAAACTTCCTATCCTGAGGAATTTCTTCAGGATATTTCTTCGAGTAAGACGCGCAGGCTTTCAAAGTATCAACCACTGTCGGATCGTTCTCGTTGGTCTCAGTAGGTGCCTGGTCGACGAGGCCCTTGCACAGCCCTCCAACATGGGTCTTGAAAAGTTCGGGGTTGCGTTGGGAAATCTCATTGAGAATCTCATGGGAGACAGATCCGAATCCGTCCTTATCATTTCTCGAGTAGTCAAGAATTGTTGCCAGGTGACTGCGGTTGAACAGCAGGCAAGCCGACCGGTACAGGAGCGGTAAAATCGTCTCCAGAATGGCGGTTGTCTGGTTCGCATTGATACGCTTAACAAGTTCTTTAATGGCCTGTCGAACCGTCTTGTAATCGCTCTCGGAACTGACAGAAAACTTGATGAGTTGATACGCTCGCCGGTCGTTCGCGTTTGCAAACTTTTGGAGGTCCGTCTTGACCTTGAACGGGTCCGGAAAGAACTGCGTAATGTACTGAACTGTCCTCTCAAGATTGGCAGTCTTCTTGGGGCCGTTGTCATCCATCACACCACCGTTATAGCTCTCGCATTGCTTGATGAAAGCCTCAAGGACCTGGGCAAACTGTGGTTGGCGAGCTTGCATAGCAAAGAAGGCTCTTTTTGCCGCTGGATCTAGTGATTGGGTAAGGAGCAGAATCCTCTCTGCGCGAATTCGATCCTGGTCCGCAACGCTGGCACTCTGTTGGCTCTGGCTGGCCGAGGCTCTGGTGCTCTTGGGTGCTTTGATGGGAGGATACGACAACGGTACCAGACATTCAAACAATACGCGATCCAGCAGGATATTGAGCTCGAGGTCATTAGCGTAGAATGCATTGAAGATTCGTGACGGAATCCCGGACAAGGCTGCAACGACGCTCTCTTGTCCAGCGGCCAGCTCGCCGGAACCGACCGCCCAGAGCTTGGCCAGCAGGGTCATGGCGTCGACTCGCACAGCAGTGCGCTTGTCGCGACACCGATCAGCAAGACTGCTGAGTACAGATCCGTCCTTGTCCACGCCGCCCGGGGCGCCAAGCTTTGTGACAAAATCACGAAAGCTGAAAAGCTCCATGACCTTGACAGCAGCCAATCGAACCTTTTCATCACCGTCATTGAGCTTGTCCCCGAGGTACTTGACTAGCTCGGACTGTTCCTCGCGACTCAGGCCAATTCCACCTGCAGATGTAGCCAGAATATAGCCGACGGCAGTGGTCCAGGCTGCTCGAATAGTTGCTGTCTTGTCATTCCTCCTTCCCAAGAAATGACCGTAAGCTGATGAGTGTGTTTGTGCAAACGATTGGGGCGACAGTGGAGTGGTGAGGACACTGTCGGAAATCTGGCTGGGAGCCTCGTCGGCCAACCGCAAGGGGGGGTATTGAGAAGGGTCCAGAGCAGGTGGTGGCGGCGGCCCAGCAGCCCCAATTCCAGATATCATATCTCCAAGTGTCTCGGTGGCTAGCTGCCGGAGGTCAACGTTGTCAGCCGACAGTTCTGCTTCGACTTGCGGAATAACGTTTTGCAGAGTGGATGGCGAGGCACGCCAGAGCTCTCTAATGAGGCAGTGAGCTTTTCTAAGCTCCTTCAGCTCCGCATCTGTGGGGCCCCTAGGCGCATCTTCATCGTCGTCGTCGTCGTGTTTACCAACAGTCTTTGCAGCGAACCGAGAGGCGTCCAAAATAACGTCGCTGAAGTATTGACTGACGTAGTGAACCATCTTTTCCGTGCAGACGTTGCAAATTTCCTTTGCCATGACATAGGCGGCCGGCTCCTCCTTGGGTAGTAAAGTCAATTGATTACCGTTTTGCTCGCTGCGCTCAGTGCGTGAATGGATACCGCCCGGGGGCGCTGCTCTCAGGAATTGGGCCATGATGACCTCGATGACTCTCGGGTTCATGCCAGTTGCTTCGTCGACCAGGGCAATCAGCATTTCCGTCATCGTATTGCCGACTTCCTTGGAAACACCCTCCTCAGGGCCCGAGGTCGAAGTTCCGGAAACAGCATCGAAGAAGACCGAGAAAAGGCGCAACAGCATGTCGTCAGCGCCATCAACATCGTTGATGAGCAGAATACTCTTGACTTCGGTGAGTGCCGTCAAGACGTACTTGTGCTGGCTGTGATACGGGTGGGATTGATCACTCAAGGAAGGAAAGATGTGTGTTACGACGAGGTTGAAGAACATCTGTTATGCTCGTTAGTCAAGATCGGCAAGACCTTAGGATTGGGAGCTTACCTTGGTCTGATCCGCGGTGAACGGCGCGTCGGGCGCACACAGGCGTAGGATGTCTGCGATACACACTGCAGTGTACGCCCTCACGCCCTTGTCCTTGTGAGCTAGCAAATTTCGTTGACCCAAAGCATGAGCAACGTCGTTGAGCGATTCGACATCAACCGCATCTTGGTCGAGCCCGCTCAACTCCTCAGAAAGGGCTTGCAGGCGGTTGAGAAGCTCGGTAGTAGGTATAGGTTTTCCGGGCTTCCACGTCAACTCTTGGTCGAATTGAAGGCTAACAAGCTCCTCTCCTTGTTCCTCCTCGACCTCCTCTTGAGGCTCATCGCGACGGCGACGAGGCGCCATATTGGGAAATGTTCGGTAGACGCTCGGCGGGTGACGTGTAGATGAAGCGGGGAAGACGATATCGAGGCTGGCGTTCAGGGTCGGTCGACTGGAACGTGTCAGGGGTCGATAATGCGCGCGTAACTCAAGTCATGGATAATTGTTCGCGCGTCGCAAGCACTAACGTAAAGTGCTTCGAGGATTGCGAGCGCGACGGATTGAATAACGATTGTTGTTGTGGTGGCGGCAAGAAGGTGAACGAAGCTCTAGCGCTTTCAATGTTGCGACGAAAATGGATGAGAATAATTGAGTCGTGTTACGCGCCTGCGCCTGCAGTTCGTCGGGTTTCGCGTGCTTACCTGAGCTGAGGTGGTGGAGGCCAAGGTACCTTTGGAGTACCCTTCCTTGTCGTGCCTGTCGACCTGGCCCGGGGCGTGACAAAAGTGGGGTACACCTGTCATTAAGTCGTAGCTCGACTTGTGTGGCTGGCAACGGAAGACGCCGCCTGGTGCTCAACCTCATGTCTAGACGGTTCTGGGCTTCGAGCTCACGCCTGCGTATTACGTGTGTCTTCTCCGGAATTTGAAGTATTCAGTTTGACTCCGCTACTTGATTTGAGATGTTAAGAAGGTTCTCCTGAACAAGACAGATCCAGAAAACTCACTGCATGGCCTTGGTCACCTATCTGGGTTGTCCAAGTTTCAGCTTCAAGCTCGAAGCCGGCGGGCACTCATTCATATGCATTGGCTGTTTAGAGCACCCATTAATGGAACAAAAAAATCTCTTTCGTGACTGCGATTCTGTAAGCATGGACTACCGCGAACCCAAAGTTACAATAAGTTCAGCGTTCAGTCGGCCAATTCGCGGGTTAGTCTATTCATCTCAGACTTTGTCCGCACACTTCGATTGCCTAGGTAGACTGAAAGTTAGGATGCTAGAGTCCCAGCCTTACGCTCTATATTATACGGGTTCAAAGTTGCAATGGAATTGTTTAAGTTTCAGCAGGATGAGGTGTTCTTCCTGGGGAAGTATTCAAGCGGACGCCAGTACGAGCAGCTTACAGCGAAGCTGAATACACATAAGTATACCTTAGGCCAAACAATGTCTAAATAGCAGAAAGGAGTTTTGAATTTCTGGGGTTCATTCAGATACTTTTATTTATCTGGGATGGATTGATCGCTTAACAGCGTGAGACGAAGATGCGCTATCCGTCTAGACCCTGAGATAGAATTCTGTAGATCAATCAACTCGGAGATCTCTTATTGCTTCGATACTTATGACTGGCAACCTTATTTTTTTCAAGGTATTTTTTTATTCAGCAAGGATGTGCGTCAGCCGCTGGTGCTGAAAACGATATTAAAAAAAATAGCGTATATTTAGGCAGAGGAATATGGGGTGACTCAAGAGGATACTAACTTGATGAAATGATAGGAGGTATCCCAACATACAGAAAGCTAACCAGAAGAGAATGAAATAAAAGACAGGATATCTCGTCTCTCTTGATGGGGCATTTAGAGTCGGTACTTGTGTCCATATGTCCGCCTGCTCAGCTAAATGGTGGCTGGCGTGATCTTCCTCCAACCGAGCATCATCCCAATCAACCATCAACTGTTGCGAGCATGCCGTGAGTATCCATTCCTCAATGATAGAAATTATTTCCACTGCCACTCAACAGTCGCTCGCTTATCCGCCACCCGTCTGCGCTCTCTTATTTACCTTCTACACGACCTTGAATTTCCAAGCCTACCTTCTTTCCACAGCACCCACGCGAACGCGCGATAACTTTTCGTTCGTTCACACAACGCAAATACAAGGTAGGTGGAAAATCCCCTAGGAAGACCTAGCTTTTCTTTTCTTTTCTTCCTTCCTTCTTTTGCAACTCAGCACCCATAACCATCATCAGTACGCTTCTGTGCCTCCTTTCGTTCCTCTCACTACTAGGGCCTCTCCATCCATCTTTCAAAGTAAGTCTGCAAATATACGATTATCACGACTTTTGATTAGTTTATTCTTACCGGCATTTGGTTCCCCGCTCCTACGATCTGTGATCCTTGCGATCTTTGGAGCTTCACTTTACTCCTTAGACCAGACCAGACTCTTGCCGCTGGCTTGTTTCGATCTAGACCACCCTTCGTTCGAAAGCCGCTTCTCTTCCCGCACCTGCCTTCAATTTACGTCTCTACACCCCCAACACACAAATCAATATTTTCCCTCCCTCTGGCGATCTCTTTTTCACCCCCCAATTCGCGCTCCTTCCTTTCCTTCTCACCTCATCATTCTCAGCCCATCGCAAGCTCACTGTGCTCTTCACACACTAATCATACTTTCGCTCACAGACTCCAACACTCTCTTCAAAGAAAGCCCAGTAAGTCTCAGCTCATATATTCAATGTGTACTTCTCTTCCCTTTAAATGCTTTCATTTTCATCGACTCATCGACGTACTGGTTTCAGTATCTCAAACAGCTCATATCGAATTTCCCCATCATCACAGTCGATTTCTTTCTTCACATCCTCTCAGTTGAACAGCCAAAAACTAACAAAGCACCAGACACCCATTCATTCCCTTCACGACTCAAAGCGGATAGGATGAAGTGTAAGCCATCTGTTCACTTGAATTTTTTGTGAGAAAGGAATCTGTGACGCAAGCTAACCAGGAATAGCGTACACTTTCTCCGATGGTCCCAACCATGCAGGCTACTGTCGCGAGGATGAGAATCTCAACATCGGCAACGATGGTTCCATCCAGCGCCAGAAGAAAGACTGGTCTGACTACCGCAAGACCGATCCTTTCATTCTCATCTGTCTGACCATCGCTCTTGCCACCATCATTGGTGGTGGTATCGCCATCGGCATCCACTGTAAGCATAAGATCTCACACCCTTCATATCTATCTCTTTGGTCTGACCTCCATGTTTCAGTCGCCGTGGGTGGCTCAGCTACCTCTGAAGTTGTCAACAAGGCTTCGGATGGTCACATTGTCCCTCGCTTCCCTGTCATGCAGTTTCGTTCAGGTGACTACAACGGCACTCAGTATATCAACGGAACCCTCACTGGCAACTCCGGTGTATCTGGCTTTACCACTGTCACCTCGAATGGTTGTGGCGATGACAACGACCCTATCGCGACTTCTATTCAGCCCACTGACGCAAGCACCCTTGACGCGACCACAACCATCAAGATGACTCGCATCCAGACCCAGACTCAGACCAAGTCTATCCAGGGTACTGCCGTCTCGTCTGCCAAGCCTGTCAACGCAACTGTGTCTAGAACAGCCATCACTGAGTGAGTTTGCGTTCTCAAATCATCTCATTCTCAGTAACCTAACTTTTCACAAGGTTTCCCAATATCGTTACTCACGTTGTCACTACATCCGTCACCGAGACCCAGTTTTACACTGCCACCGAGACCCAAGGCGATATTACCTCAGAGTACAGCACCAATTCCAACGAGGCAACCTCCAAGATCCACAACTCTGTTGATGTCACTTCGATCGTTCTCACCAGGACCCTGACTGAAACCCCCAAGTCGACATCTACGATCGACGAGGTCGTTTCCACTGTCACTTACACTCCCACGACCGTCATCCGTCAAACCGTTACCGTAACCTCTAAGCTTCTCTCTACCTCAACCCGAGGTGCTCAGTGTTCCCCCAACAATCATACAGTCTACATCACGGTCACTGAGACTGCGTTCCCAAGCTCCTCGGTCTCTCCCAGCGTTGTGCCCAAGACCTCCTCGTCTTCTTCGGTTGCTGCTTCCAGGTCCACTGATACCGCTCTGGTTACCATGACAATTACCATCGACAGCCCGACGCCTCCTACAAAGGTTTCAGTCACCAGCCCCTCTTCCGGAGCTAACGACTCCCTCACGGCTACAATTATCTCGCACAGCAAGACGACTATTACTGAAACTGATCGGAGCGTCCGCACCATCTTTGTGACTATCACTGCCGGAAAACCTATCACCCTCAGTACGACAGTTTCTTCCGCTCTCGGTCACGCCGGCACTCCTATCTTTACCTCCCGTCCTGTTTCAGAGCCCTCGGATCTTACTGAAACGGTCTTTGTCACCAAGACAATCACTGATGAGATCACCCACACTGTCAGCTCATCGTCTAGCTCCGCCGACGTCGTGACTTCCGTTGCCACGGTTCCTGCTCCTCTTAAGTCGTCAAAGTCTATCTTCACCACGATCGTGTTAACCGACCGTGCCACCAAGACTCTGACTGCTGGAGGAGGCAACAAGACAATCACCGTTTACCCCAAGAAGCCTACCATCACAGCCGATCTCAAGGTCATCACTGAGGTCGACATCAACACAATTACCGTAACTGTTGGGGGCGGAGTCGGGACGACTCAGGTCACTGTCTCCGAGAATGCCACCGCCAAGTTCACCCAGACGGAGCTGGTCACTGAAACCGCTACTGCCACTCACGGGGAGTCATCTCTTGTTTACAACCGCAACGCTTCACTCCAGATGGCCACGGTCAATACAACTATCTACATCACCGGCACGCCCATGATGCACCCTGTCGCCCCGACCGCCACGCCTCCCTTTCCCAACGGAACTATGACACACTCTATGACTTCCATCAGCACCCGCACTATGCCTGTCGTCGTCTCCCATGCGGAAAAGCGTGCTGAGCCGATCACTATTGGAGTCACAGGAGGAGGCCACACGTGCACCACGTGCCTGGTTATCTTCATTCTTGGTCTGCTGGTCCTGTTCTAAGCAGATATCCTTCCTTTCGTGTCTTCCTTTTCTGCTCTTTTCTCCCCCATCTCCTTTCTTTTTCCGATGCGCTTCCGTCATGAAGCAAGCCAAACAACTGAGTGGCCCTTTCGTTCTCAAAAGGAAAGGCCTAATTTGGATGTTGGTTTGCTTAGACAGAAGATCTGAATGAAGAAGGAGAGCAGAGAAAGGGCATCCATTTCTTTTTTTTTCTTTTCTCTGTACAACAAACCTCTGCACGACCAACCGAAATGATTGACACGAATTCTCTTTTCGTCACCGGATCCTTTTTCTTTCACGATGGGATGAATCGATACCTCTTCCATGTTGATGCTACACAAAGTCGGTTACTGATACTCGACTTTCAAAGCGATGGATGGAACTTGGTGATATGGGATAACTTGGGAAGCTTTCTGCGGCTCGACATTGGAACCCAACGACGTTGAACTTCTGGAAAAGAACAAAGGGCAAATTTGGTTCTAGGTCTGTCTCTTCTCTGACTTTACACAACTTGATAGTCTTTCATTCTCTTTGGACCGCCAAGCTGGGTAGAACGGGAGTTGGCGACGGAAATGGTTCAGGAGAGCCTTTCTGGATTGTTTGGTTGAGGACTCCGGTGGACTTGGCTGCTTTTAACTGACCGGTACTGCTCAAATACCAATACCAATTCGCCCTATTGACACTGTGTGATCACCCGCCATGTTTCTCGTGTAGTGGTTAAATGGCAAAACCTCGTCTCTTGCAACATGTCCTCGGAACATCCCTTGCCTCAACATCCACTTGTGCTCGGCGTGACCAACTGGAGGAACGAGGTTGGTGAACCGGAACATTTGGTCTATTAATACTGTCATTGATCCTCATAATCTATACTTTTTTTATTACGCTCGCATGAACACGCCGTCTTCAGTTATGAGCAACCTTCAAAATCGTCTTCTCCATCTCCTCAAACGCCCCGACGATAGGCCCATACTTCTGGAAAACCCCGTCCTTGAAGCCATCGTCGACCTTCTGAATCGCACCCTCCTCCTTCCACCGCTTGCCGATGAGCTCATCGAAGCTCTCGCCCTCGGCCCGCTCCAGCGCCCACACGGCCTTGTACGCGCCGCCCAGCGCGCACGCGTTGCCGCCGACGTCGAGCTTGTACACACCGTCGACGCCGCCCAGCACGTCGCCCATAACCCGCGCGATCGCCGGGTTCAGCGAGCCGCCGCCCACGAGGTAGACCCGGCGCGGCTGCGCGGGGAGGCCGTCCTTGGGGCTGTGCACGAGGTTTTGGCTGCGCAGACGCATCGAGAGGGCCTGCGACTCGACAATGATGCGGGGGTCCGTCTCCTTGTCCCATCCCTCCGAGGCTTCGGCCAGGGATCCGCCGTTCTGGTCTGCCGTGTACCGCCACGTCCCGGCCTTGATGTTGGGCACGATCTCGGGCAGATCAAAGTACAGCCCCAGCTTCGCCTTGTCTTCGGCGGAGCGCACGTCGAGGGGCGGCGTGTCGAGGACGTGCTTGTTGAACGTGGCCCAGGGGTCGCCGCCTTCGGGCTTGGGGAGGGCATCGCGGACGCGCTCGCGTGCGAGGCCGCCGTTCTTGTAACATAGCATAAACATGTACTGGCCGGGCGTGCAGGGGTGGTTGAAGAAGTGGTAGGCCGCATCTGGCTTGTAGACGGGGGTGACCATCAGGAAGGTGGACGAAGTGCCGAGGGAGACGATGGCGTCCATCGGACGCAGCGGGAGGGCGAGGATAGTGGCCGGGTTGTCGCCTGTGAAGGGCGCGATCTGACAGTCCTTGGTGAAGCCGTAGCGCTCGACGAAGTAGTCGGCGATGGGGCCCATAGAGCCGCCACCGTCGCGACGGGGTTCGCCGAGCTTGGCGCGCAGGTCGGCGATGCCAGACTTGCCGCCGGCCGTCAGCTCGAGCAGGGACTCGCTCCAGGCGTTGGCGGGGATGTCCCAGAGGTTCATGCCGCAAACGTCGCTGATGTCGATGGGGGCGACGGAGCCGAGGAGCACGGAGGCGAGGAAGGAGGATACTAGGGAGATGCGGGAGGTCGAGGCGTACATATCGGGGAGCTTCTGACGAAGACGCATGATTTGGGTGCCGGTGAAGCGCTATGGGTTGGGTTCTTAGTAAGGGAACACATTCCTCACACGCTACGGATACGAGGACAAGAGGGGAAGCGTACGTGGTGGGCGGCGCTGCCGGTGACCTCGGCAAGACGCTGGGCCGTTTCAAAGTTGGCATCAAACTTGTCGCACTGCGTTTGCGTGCTATGGTCCTGCCAGTTGGGCGCGTAGGGGTGAGAGAAAGCCTCCTTGAGCTGCTCGACGAGCGGCTTGTCGGCTTGCAAGCCACCGAGGAGCTTCTCGGCCTCCTTTCCCCAGTAGGTGCTGCCGTGCTGCTGGCAGGAACCGCTGATGCCCGTGATGCGATCCAGCGGGGTCTTCTCCTTTAGGCGGCTCAGAACGAGGTCGATGGCCTCAAGGAACATGGCGACGGGGGCGTAGACCTCGCCCTCGGCCTCATTGGTCAGGACACCTTTGCGAAGGCCATACTGCTTGCCAAAGTCGGCGTCGAAGTCAACCTTGGCCTCGGACACTACTGTCAGGTCTGACTGGACGACAATCGCTGCGAGTGATGCGTCAGAAAGAGCCCAGGAAGGAGAGAGATGTGCGTCAACGGACCTTTCAGCTGTTGGGTTGAGAGGTCGAACCCGAGGTACAAGGGACCGGAACTCATGATGAGACGACAAGTGTCACACTCTTGGTATTTAAGTATTTTTCTATCTCACAGATTCTTGAACGAAATGAAGAAGAGCTAAGTGACAGGTAGGCAGGAAGAGAAAAGGGAAAAAAATTGGAAATCAATGACCCCCGGATATTAGGAAAACTGACCGCTGTCGCACACCTACTCTACATCACGTTGACGTGGGGAGTGGGCATGGAGGGGCAGGTTCGGAGAGGTGCATGGTCTCAGCCTTGTGGCAATTCAGGCTAAATGTGGTTCGACCAATCGTAGATTTGCATCCCTGATGCAGCGGATATGCGCGCCAATGACATCGTGACGGCTTGGCAAAGGCCAAGACAGCCTCGCCCCTTTGATTCGGGTGTCGGGGATAGCTCACCCCGCGTTCTATGCGCGTCTAGATCGGGGTCCAGCGCAGGGTCCCGCCGAGGGAAGGTAGGCTTTGACTAGCGAAGTTGCTGGAGTACGAGGTACCTGACATGTATCTGACATTCAGCGGGGACAAAACAGGGCTTGTAGGAATCTAGGTTCAAGTTGAAGCAAATCTGTTATTTGATCTAGGCGAGACAGAAGCTCTCTAGATGATGATATTGGGGCCATTCATTGGCCTTTTGCAACCCCCAAACGCCGCTCTGATGCACTGCATGTCGAGAGAATCTCCAAGAATGCTCTCCATACATGCCGACCCCTCCCTGTATACCATTGATAAAACAAAAAACGTAAGGTGGCCCTCTCCACCGCGCTTCCGGCAACTGTAAGAGAACTGAACCTAGGGTATCTCATGGAAAAACGGTAGCTCTTCCTCCCGACTGTACAAAGAACTTGACCACTACTAGTGCTTGTGATGGTCATGACCGTCGGCGTGATCATGATCTTCGGGGTCCTCGTTGGTCTTCCGGCTGACTTCACCCGGAATGAACTCGTCAAATTTGGCCGCGGCCTCGGCCTCTCTTGGCGCGAAGCGCACCTTGATTCTGCGGACACCGCGGACCTTTGCGCCGACCAGAGTACGAACCTGGTCCTCCACGTCTCGGACAGCCTCAACCGACCAGGCTCCCGGCACAGCTAGTTCGATGTCAACCAGGTAGTTCTGACCAGACTTAACGCCCGAGACATCCCGCACTTCCACCTCATGGCCATCGGCAACATCGGAGAGGCTTTTCAGAGAGTATTTTCGAACATCGTCTTTGACTTCGTCATCGATGGAACGGTCGGCCAATTCGTAGAGAGCGGACATGGTGTTTTCGGCTCCGGCCTTGATAACAAGTAGGGAGATCAGGAGACCACCAACCGGGTCCAACCAGGCAGCACTCTTGAAAAGATTCGCGCCAAGAATAGCCAGTAGTGTGACGATGCCGGTCCAACTGTCGACACGGTGGTGAACGGCGTTCGAGGCAAGGACAGACGACTTTCGTTCGCGAGCGACCTTCATGGCTAAACCTCTTTGTTAGCTCTATCCCTTTCAGCTCCTTCCAAAGAATTCAGGGTGCTTACTGGCTTGGTACAACCATTCCTTCACTGCAACCGTGCCTAGAGCCAGCCAAGCAGCATGCAAACTTGGTCCAGCGTGACCATGGCTGTGACCATGGCTGTGGCCGTGGTGTGCATGGGCTATCGCCTCTGCTGCAGCAGCAGGATCGAGAAACAAGTGCGCGTGGAGGGTGATCAAACTGCTCCAGCACATGAACAGACCACCTCCAAGCAGCATGCTGGAAACACCTAGGGATCCCAAACTCTCAATCTTGCCAAAGCCAGTGGGGAAGGCGTCGGTCGGGGGCTTCAAACTCCAGGAGACAGTGGCCAGAGTCAGAATGTCGGATGCCAGGTCAGTCAGACTGTGCCAAGCATCTGCGATCATAGCCTGAGAGCCAAATGCGTAGCCACCGGCGCCCTTGGCGAAGGCCATGCCCAGGTTAGAGTAGAGGCCGATGCGGGTGATTCGGACTCCGGCATCGTTCTTGTTGCTCGAGGTCAGATACACATTGTCGGCACCGTGGTGGTGATGGTGGTGGTGTGAGTGGCCGCTGTGCTTTCGACGAGTCTGGGTCGTGTTGGAAGCAGCAAGGCTGGTGGCAGTAGTAGTGGTGGTGGACATGATGACGGCTGCGGGTAATGAGGGTGTGCTGTGCTTTGCAGTCGGCAGGGTCTGTGTGGGTTGAGAGAACGAAGCCAGACGAATGCGGGCAGCGCTGGGGGTTAAGTAGGGATCGTAGGGAGAGGCACGGGAAGCCAGGCTGGAAGTTTGATAGACGCGGACGCGGCGCAGATCTGGCTGAGGTGGCCTAAAGGGGGTCGCAGAAAAGAGGCAGCGGAGGAGGGTGTGCGTCCCCGTTCCCGTTCCTACGGCAGCTGCAGACGTCACGCTCACACCGGAAAGGCGGCGAAGCAGTCCCGTAGGACGCTTGGACGGGGGAGACAGATACATTAACGCAGGAAAAATCTAACAATTGATAGCTGCGGCGGAAGGGAGGGGGACGAAAAATGGGATGGGTAATTGCAAGCGGACAAGGGACGCGGACATGACAAGCCAGCCGCGACACCTGGATAGTACAGTGCAACAATAATGTACGTCGTAAGATATGTACTGACGGATAGGGCGGGAGGGATGAAAGTAGGAGTGGATGTGTAAGATTGGGGGGCCGGTGAAGGGGGCTTGAAAGGGAAGGGGAAGGTTACGAAGACTACTAAGGGTGCTGTTTGAGAAACAGACTAGAAACTTGAGGGTAGGTTAGTGAAGTGAGGTCGGTCGCAGAAAATGTAGGTTGTTGACACAAATGCCTCTTGCTGATGTTAAAGTGACTTAAGAACCTGGGACACTGCGAACTCCGGCGACCGGCGGTTGCGGTGTGAGAGATACGTCAGGTAAGGGAAGAGAAAGGAACAAGAGTAAGGTGAAAGCCAGTACGGGATAGCGGCAACGGCAAACTCGGGTGGAAATTGTTGATCTGGTCTGAAGACGACTCAGCGACATGCGCTTTTGTGGTTATGAAAAGCTAAAAAGATTGCAACGGACGGAAATGGGACGACGGAAAGGCTGCTTCTGCTCTTGCTTCTGTACATGCAGCCTGCTTCTGCGATTCTCGGAAGCACCAAAGAGAGGGAATAAAAAATAAAAAAAAACCCCCACAAGGCGACAGACACTGGATTGCCTGAGTTGGATTGATTGCCCTGATTGATTGATAACTCGGTTGCCAAGGCAAAAGGCAGTTGTATCTAACCAGACTGACCTCATCCATCCAGTTCCCAGTCAATCCACCTTGTCACGTCACACTGTGCACTTTCCTTCATGTCAGCAATTGTTTTTGAAACTTCCTAGGTGTCAGGGATGAAAAGAAGCTTGTAATTACTATGATGGATTAGTCTCATTCTTTTCCGTGCAGAAAATATGCACAGAGGAGCAAATGACACGCGTCTGCAATCCCCCGCTTGGCAATGTTCATGTTGAAAATGAACTGAGATACTTTGTCCCTTGTCTGAAAGTAGCTTTCGACCGACCGCAAAGCTTACCGCAAAATTGACACCATATGGACACGTTTCAATTCATCTCATGCCAACACGTCCAGCTGTTCTGTTCTGCATAGTATATAATGAATTACCGCTGCAACAGTAGACAGCCAAAACAAGACCGACGGAACAGCACCCTCCAGCTCTGATCCCTCCAAAGCAGCCACATATGGCCCGTGCTGAGAGACCCCGAACGCTCGAGACAAAGATGCATCTTACATAAGCACAAGCATCACGCCTCAGTGCAAAGTACACACGGCTGTGTCATCCATGCGGATGGGGTGGGGACTCCGGTGAGGTGCCCTCGAATAATGACGAATTGACAAATGGGATGGCATTGGCCCCTTCAGACTTCAGCTCCATACAACACTTATGGGATGAGCCTGTCGCGACGTTTCCATTTACACATGCGAAGTATATCAGGAACCTGTTTCTATTCTTAAATCGGCACTAGCCCTGCCGCATGTTCGTAAATCAACAACGCACGGCAATATCCCGTCCTCCAGTCTATCCCTTTTTCTACTCAGCCTCTAAGAGTATCCAGTGTCCACGCATTTGCCGGCGTTACCTTACCCTTGGCTCTTCCACAAGGCCCGGAATACCTCCCACTTCCCGAGAGCCTTACGCAACGCTTCCCCGTCTCAATGCGTAAACCTCTTATGCGTATACCCTACACGGAGCTTTTGGCGCCTCCCACAATCCGTCCAAGCAACGCAAACACTCTCCCTGGAGCTGTCGCGGCCCTTCAAAACTTTTTCACAGCTCCGCCTCCTAACGGGCTACCGAGGTCGACCGTCGTCTTGACTGGCGCTGGTCTTTCCGTTTCCAGCGGCCTCGCCGACTATCGTGGCGTCAATGGCACCTATCGAGTGAACAAGACCTATCGTCCCATTTACTATCATGAGTTTCTGTCCAACCATGAAGCCAGGAAACGTTACTGGGCTCGAAGTTTCTTAGGATGGACGTCACTGCACAAAGCGTCACCGAACCGCGGTCATTATGCCATCAGGGACCTAGGACAGCTGGGCTTGATTCGCAGTGTCATTACTCAAAACGTCGACTCTTTTCACTCGCAAGCTCATCCCGATATCTCTACCTTGGAGTTGCATGGCTATCTAAGGTCCACGGTCTGTGTGACTTGCCGGAATGAATACCCCAGAGACGCTTTTCAGGATGAGCTGGCGAGACTCAATCCCGCTTGGGCGGACTTTCTTGTACAAGTGTTGGCTTCCGGCGCTCTCGACACAGAAAATTCAGCCGAGCGGAAAGCCAAGGGCATCAAGACCAACCCGGACGGCGACGTCGACCTGCCTGGCGCGCCTTACACCACCTTCAGATATCCAGCTTGCCCACATTGCCTGGCGAATCCGCCGTCCACTCCAGAAGGCACCAAACATGTCGTCGAGGTTGATCACGATGGGGCGTGGATGTCCACCAGCACTGGCGGAATTCTGAAGCCAGCTGTCGTCATGTTTGGCGAGAGCATCGCTGGTGACGTCAAGACAGCAGCAGAGGAGGCCATTGACGGGGCCGGCAGACTCTTGGTCCTGGGAACTTCACTTGCGACGTACTCTGCTTGGCGACTAGCCAGGAGGGCGCTGGACCGAGGTATGCCAATCGCCATCGTCAACACAGGAGGTGTGCGAGGTGAGGATCAGATCGCTGCAGTGCCGGATCTGGACCACACGGGAGCTCAAGGAGTTCGGACGGAAGTTTCCACAGACGTCGTACTCCCTGCACTGGTCGAGCAGCTACGTCAGCTGTCGACCCACGGTGCGTCCATTTCGGCTGGTGGCGTAGGAACACCGCGAGAGAACCATGGCGTGTTCAAAGACATGTTGTCATAGCTCATAAGATGTTCTGTAATGCATCCCTTCCATTGTTCGATTTAGAAAAAGCTCGACATGCCTCGTGCTGGTGTTTTCCCGGCTTCAGGAATTACGGTCGGCCGTCGCTCCGTAGCCGGTTCGGCCTGGCTCTCGGCTGTGTTTTCAGCTTGTCGTGTCTTATCTTGCTTTTTCTGGTTGCGAGTTACGTCTTCACGCTCAATCTCCTTGAGAACTGTAGCAGAAGTCGTCAGTGGACCTTCTTGATGAGGCTTAGGATATGACAACGTACTCTCCTCCCACTCCAGTTCCTTTTGAGGGTCACCAGTTCCCAGCTCCTTTTCTACGTCCACCGTCTCGCCCCTTTGCAGCTTTTCAACAACTTCTCGCAACGCCCCGATGCGCACATCTGCCGAACGCGAAAAGGCGTCGAATGCCTGCTTCGTCGACAACATGTTGATGGACATGGAACCAATGAGTAGGAAGATAACGACGTAGAAGGTGGCCGGGTTCCAGTCCTTCTTCTTCTTCTTCGGCTTGACTCTCTTGATCGCCGGATCGTCGGGAAGTTTCTCTTGGGGCCGGAATGGCTTAGGGATGAGCGATTTCCAGAAATCCAACTGAGCAACTGTTGGAAGGGAACTCGAGTGCCGCAAGTGGAGGGAGAAGGGGCGATGGGCAGCATGTGAAAACGCTACAGGCTGAAGACCCGACGCTGTCGCGAGGTATCTACGACTCACAACACGAGACATGACGAATCAGATCGCTCAGTTGAATATGATTCGTGGTTGGATAGTGAAGTCGCAGTGATTTAGTTAGAGTCTGCGTTCAAGAAGCAAAAAAGTTCGGTTCGGATGCTTCCAAATTGGAGATCGCCGTCGCAGGGTCAGATGATCCGTGCACCAAAGTAATCCCAGCTGCGCGAACCGAACTGGGGCTAGCGGTTGCCCTGGGCAACGACCGGGGCAATGTTTAGCGAGACCTGACAACTGCCAAATGCACGCCTTATGGACTAGTAGTATGTTACATAGCCTCAACATTAGGGTGCTCCTAGCATACACAGCACTGCATTTACTTGGCCGGTCGTGGTCGCATCTCTTGGGTTGACTTGGGCGCTCATGACGACACGCTCGTAACCCAAACACATACAGTTCAATGGATTCATTACAAAGCAAGGTAGACGCCGTCAAGGCGGCAGCGACATCAACCACAACATGCACTTCAGCAACCTCGGTGCTCCTCAAAGAGCTTCTTGCGACCGATGGAGACAGCTCTTCAGCGGCGCAAAAGAAGACATCACGAGCGACGAAAGCGAAGGCATCGACGACGGCCGTGGGGAAAACCACCGGGACGACGAGGACCGCTACGACAAGTGGCAAGAGGGGGGGGTTGACAGACAAGGAAAAGGCTGCTCTCGCAGCGCATATTATCAACGTCACGCTCAAATCGCTTACAGAGGCCTCGAAACCCGCGCCCGTTGCGCCACCTACCACACCATGTAGACGACAAAACTCCGGCGAAGACCTTCGAAGAGAACCTAGCAAACGAAAGCTGCGACGATCCAACTCGATGCCGATGACGCCGATGCAGCCACGCTCGTTAAATCGAACGTCGACATCCCCCTTGAGCGCGACGAAGCCTTCAAAGGCGGCAGCAGCGGCAACTACAGGCACACCTTCAGTAGCCTGCCTTGCCACAGTAGAATGTTTGCGAGCATCATTCTTGTGTTTAAGGACGCTTCACGACTCGGGCACTGTAACGCTTCCCGAACTGCAACTGGAGAGTGGAATGTCTTCTTTCGTCGGAAAGCTCATAGGTCTAGGATTACAAGAGCACGCATTGAAAGAACTAGCCATCCTCAAACGAAGACTCGATACACTGGGCAGTTCGACTAAAGCAAAGTCGAAGCCAGCCAAACAAACGGCGGCAGATACAAAGGTCAAAGGGCTCGCCGAGCTTCTCGATTTTGGGAATGCCAAGTTCTCAGGACCGACTTTGGGAATTGTTATTACGACTCAAACGCACGTTCTGCGCCTGCTGTCTTTATCAAAACGGCCGGCGATGATCGAAGCAGCGGTGCCATTCCTTATGGCTGGCTGCCCAACATCTCCTACAAATCTTCTTCTGGAGTCAGCGAAAGAGTCGACGCAGGCAATGACTAAGGCTGCGCGACAACTCCATTTGCTCTCGCAGCTCCTGCTGTCGCTGGCTCCGAGTACTTCAAGTAAGGACGACGAAGTCGCTTTGGATTCCCGTCTGAGTTGTTCCCCGACTGCGGCACTCGAACTACAAACTCTCGGTCTTGAGGCGCGATTGCATTGGTGGCCCATGGCTGGCCACAAGGCGGAGGTGGACAAGGATATCATCTCACCGCTGTCAAGGTGCATTACCTCGTTCATTCGAAGGGCCAAGATAGACTCACCGGGAGCGTACCGCAAATCCACCGACATGTTTCAACGTATCATCAACATGCTTAAAAGTCAACAACTGGAACCCACTGTGTCATCCAAGTCGCCCCTCGCGGTCGCCTATCAGGCACTGGGAACAGCAGCCCAGACCGCGCGGCTTTACAATGAATCGGCCGAGTGGATATTGAGAGTAAAAGGAACGCTGGACCCGAACAATGATTCGGCTGCGAAGTGCTGCGCAGTGGCAGCGCAACTTGTGGCCGTATACGCCAAACAAACACCGCTGCCTCAAGAGCCACTGGCTGCGCTTCTGAAAGAAGTTATTGATGCACTTCAGGGTTCGCTCAAGGGTGACGTTACGGAGTTGGAGGAACTAATGGTCAATCTATCCGCCGCTCGCAGGTCAGCAGTCGGCGTTTTGGCAAGCAAGAGCCAAGGGACGACAGACAAATCTCTCGACATCCACGAGCTCTTCAACACCTTCGTGCTTCAGTTCCCTCGATTCGCCACGCGATGGCTTGGGAAGGCGCCAACAAGAGATGCCTCGCCAAAAGAGCATGTGCGTCATGAGTCGAGGAAGCAGATTTTGCTTGCCTCTGTTTCTCAAATAGTGGACTCAGCCTTAATGGTCGCCAAGTCATACATCGATAACAACAAGATGACGTGGGCGACTATCGACGGCCTCCTACAAGAATGCCTCATGCTACTCAACTCCATGGGCGACATCAGCGCTGTTGGTTCCAAGACAGACCCTTCAAACTGTCACCATGTCAAGCTTTCACACCTTTACTTCATGTTCTTCCATTGGTATCGCCGTAACACTGAGAACAAGCCCGGTGACAAGACCCTTCTCCGGGCTCTGAGGCGATCTGTCGACTGTGTCAAGGACAGGCCTACCGAGGAAAAGGAGAAAGCACAGACAACTGCGAAGTTGGAATATTTTGCCGACCTTTGCAAGCAAGCTGGTAGAACCAACGACGCTCGGGATGCGCTGAAGCTTATTTGCACCAATATGGTTGAGGACGGCGTCTTATCCTCCGTAGCAATCTCCCTGAACGAAAACTCTCCCGCACTCGCCTGGGCTGCTAATGCCAAAACAGAGACACTGTCAAGAACTCTGGGTTCCATGGTCAAGCTCGACCAGTCTTGGAACGACTGGACTTTTTTCCTTGCGGACACCGAGCGGGCTGCAGTCTTGGAGCGCATTATCCAGCTCATCCTTGCCGACTCATCGACTGATCCGAAATCCAACGACGCGAAAGATCCGGTTACGGAGGCTCTTCTAAGGATTTACTCGCTCGAACGCTTCCCCATTCGCCGACTACGAACCCTAGTTCAGCTTCTGACAATGGCCATCGGCGATGAAGATAAGTTTCACAGTATCCGGGAGCAGACCGAAGAAGCCCTGCAAGTGTGCCTTGATCAGAACCTCGGAGATGACGCCGGTCTCGCAAGTTATGTACCAGATCTGGAGGCAGGCCTGCATTCGACCCTTGCTCTCGTTGCTTCCGACGCTGAGTGGCGCGCGGCCGATTTTGAGAAAGGATTCAGCGTTTGGCGCTCCATTGTCAGCAACTGCCAGACCAAGAAAGACATCCTGTCTAAGATAAACGACACTGAAGGACTTCTCAGACAACTCAGTGCGATTGCCGAATACGCGAAACTGAGGGGCGAGGACGAAGTTCTGCTCTCGATCTTGACTTTATCCGCCGACATCTCGCAAAAGCTGTGCGATTCGTCAATGGATCTACTCGTGCAATCGCACAGCAACCTCGCAGACCAATACATCCATCTCGGCTACTCGAAAAACGCTGAGGAGGTTTTGAACAAAGCCAAGCAATTTGTTGACTCGGCAGGAAATGAATTCGATCTTGCCGCAGTGAATCTGCAAATTTCGTTCACGGAGTACCAGCTGGCGAACCAGAACTCTGATGCCGCGTAAGTTTTTCCACATCCTTAGCCGTCACAAGTCTAACTCAAGATAGTTATAAGATGCTGCTGCAAGGCGAAGCTGCTTTTGAGAAGTCTACAGGCGTTCGCAAAGCTCCGAAGCTCCAAAGAAAGCTCTTGCTAGCAAGGGCTGCATGTCTCTCTTCCCGTATCATGTGGGACAAGGGCGAATATCAACATGCGTTGTTCCATGCCAAGACTAGTGTTCGCCTCCTGTACCAGGACTGGATGAAGTTAGAAGCTCAGTGGAAGGATGCCTCTAAGACGACCGAGTCAATGAAGGCATCAAGGGAAGCCTCGCCCGACGCGGAGGACAGCATCGCCAAAACAGATTCACCTGCAAACCTGATCGAGTTGTCAGACGGTCCCGACAATTGGGCTCTCGCTAGTGGTTTGTTGAAGGCGGTGCTGCATTTGTCCTCGGTATACGCTCACCTAGGTGTGTTCCAGGAGACATTGTACTACGCGGAGAAGGCTCATCAGATTGCCAACTCCATGAACGCTTCCGTTTACAGGGCGCAAGCCGCTAGCTGGGTCGGCTCGGTGTGGATCAAGGCCTGCAAGTTCGATAAGAGTCTTGGATACCTGAACGAGGCTAGGGAACTTGTGGCTGCGGCCGTGAAGCCTACACGTCAGGCGTTTCAGTTGGCATGCGAACTGAGCGCTTCATTTGGAGAGATGAAGGATCATGAGAACGAGTTGTTGCTTCTTGAGCTTGCAGAAGCTACGCTCACCACCTTGAACAACAGCACTAGAGGTGCTATCACCGGCGTCAGCGACGAGCAGGTCGCCAATAAGATGGCAAAGCTCACCTTACCAAGCACAACGGTCAGGAAAAGTCGATCGACCAAGGCAGCAGCTCCAGCTACCACAAGAACGACCGCAACAAGAGCCACCATGGGAAGAACAACATCCACGAGAACGACTACTGCAAGACCAGCCACCACAAGGACCACCAGGAAGGCAGCAGCCACCAAAACCAAGGCCGCCGCGTCGTCCACAGCCGTGGCCGTTCCGGAAAGTGACCAAGCATCTGATCTTGAGGCATCCATGTTGACGTACAAGGCCCTTGTCCACCTTAGTAAGGGAGACTGGGCCGCCGCCTCAGCACTTCTCGAGGAGGCAAAGCAGATGTCTCATCACCTGCGCGAGTCTTTGCGTGTGCAGATCGGTGAGGCGATATGCCTCATTGAACAAGGCATTAAGCAAATGGAGGGCGATTCTGTCTTCTCGGTGGTGAAGGAGTCTACAATTTCTTACCCCTCGATCCACGCTGTCTCCGAGAAGAACACGACCGAAAAGTCCTTATCCGTCGAACACTCCCCTCGAAAGACACAACCCCGAGCTCCCTCCGCTGATCGCAAGGTTTCAAAAGATAGTGCGACTTTCGTCGAGACCCTAGAGCAAGCCCAGTCGCAGCTGATAGAAGCTCAGGCTGCTGCCGCTGTTTCAGGAAATGGTCACCTGGTCCATCGCATTTCGGCGTTACTCCAAAGCACCGTCATATTCCTGTCAGCAGCTTCACAACAGACTCCTAAAAACATGGGAAGCTTTGGTTACGCTGCTTGCTCCGTCGAGCTCGCGCGGAACCTGACTTGGAAACGGGAGCGCGATACCGTTGTGACGGAACAGATCAACCCCAGCTTCAGCGAAATGGGCTGGCCACTGGCGCTTCCAATCCAGGATGACAGGCGGGCGACCATCATCGGTGCCGATGGCATGACGAAATTCCAGCACGACTATGTTGACATCATCCCCGAGGCATGGAACGTCTTGTCGATCTCATTGAGCGACAACCGTAAGGATTTGTGCATCACCAAGCTGCGAGCGGGTCAGAGTCCTTTTGTCCTACGGCTGCCACTCGAGCGCTTGGCCTCCCGAGACGGCGAGGATGAGCTTTTCGACTTTCAGCATGGATATGACGAGCTCATGGATATCATACAGGCGACCAATGCCAGCTGTCATAATTCTGGCGACTACGCAGCTAAGGGCGCGAAAGCGGCCTGGTGGGCTCAGCGTGAAAACTTGGACAACCGATTCAAGGACCTTCTGGACAACGTTGAGCAAATCTGGCTGGGCGGCTTCAAGGGGATATTCTCCCAGCATCGTCATCGGCCCGACCTCCTTACCAAGTTCCAAAAGGCCTTTCAGAAGATACTCGACAAACATCTGCCCTCACGTAGGCAGGTCCGGGGCAAGAAAACGACCAAGAGCCCGAAGGTTGCACTCGAGCCACGCATTTTAGATCTGTTCATCGGCTTGGGCGACCCCTCGGCGCCTGACAGTGACCTTGAGGAGCCACTGAACGATCTCCTCTACTTCGTCGTGGACGTTCTTCAATTCCACGGTGAAAGGAACGCTTACGACGAGATCGACTTCGACTCCATGGTCCTGGACACTTTTGATGCCCTTCAAGCATACCACAACGCGGCTAAAACCTCGGACCCCGAGGAAGGAGCCCACAGCATCCTGATCCTCGACAAAGCACTCCACGCTTTCCCGTGGGAGTCGCTTCCTTGCGTGGACGGCCTCGCCTACTCTCGCGTCCCATCGTTGTCTTGCTTACGCCGATTGCTCCTCGAGCGAAGAACGGTCCAGGACGCGGACAACAGCACCCTCAAAGCAGCAACCGAGGACCACCGGCACACAGTCTCCCCCCTGGGCGGCACGTATATTCTCAACCCGGGTTCAGACCTGAAAAACACCCTTGGCACTTTCGAAAAGCCCCTCAAGGGTCTCGGTAACTCCTGGAAGGCGATAGTGTCGCGCACGCCGACTGAGGACGAATTCGAGGACGCGCTGAAGGGCTCAGACATTCTTCTCTATTTCGGCCACGGTAGTGGCGCCCAGTACATCCGCGGCAAGACTATCCGGCGGCTGGAAAAATGCAAGGCGGCAGCACTGCTCATGGGCTGTAGCTCAGCGTCGCTACAAAACGTCGGTGAATACGAGTGCCACGGCCCCGTATGGAACTATATGCTGGCCGGGTGCCCCGCCGTCGTTGGCACGTTGTGGGACGTGACGGACAGAGACATTGACCGATATGCTGGCCGGGTATTCGAGGAGTGGGGGCTGATGAAGAGAGGCACATTTGCCGACGACAATAAAGCAAAGGGCAAGGGTAAGGGGTCGTTGCCCTCTACAAAGAAGGTGAAAAGCAAAGAGGCGGGAGAAGGCGCTGCATCACTTGTTGAGGCGGTTGCTAGGGCAAGGGAGGCGTGTCGGTTCCGGTATATCACAGCCGGCGCCGTATGCGTTTATGGTATCCCGGTGTACATTGGCAAAGATAAGGGCAGTGATGCTTGAGCGCTCGTCAAGGGTTGGAGTAACGGAAGTCGGTAGTCATTGCTTAGGTGTTTATTCTGTCCTTTTTTTTTTTCTCTCCCTTCCTTTTTTTCAATCTCTGCATCCGAACCGGAGTACTGGCATCTGCATAGATGGGAGTTTGATGGACGTTTGGCGGGGGGTTTACAAAATGTCCTTCTGGGCGGTTGATGAAGTCGGTTGGGTAGATGATTAGTACTCAAGAGACATGATTGTTTGGTATTTCTCCGGCCTGATGAGTTACGCGATATCACGAACCCCCCGCAAGAAGGGAAGGGGAGGAGGGGAGGGGGGGCAAAGAGAAAGATGTTGGATTGCTCGATTACTATGCAATGGCTGCTCGGCTTGGCAGCCATAAGGCAGGCTCTCGTGATAATGGTCGACATCTGGTGTTTGTCCCCTTTGGCCGGGGGCGGACACTGAAGGCTATTGTAAGGGACGGCGGACGGGGGCTTTCTCTGGCTTCGGGTTATCTACCTTTACACGGATACGGTCGCGAACAGGAGGGACTCAGCCCGGCCGCCGTCCCGCGTCACGGCATCTTGACCTACAGAGGCCCACCGGATCAATTACTGAGCGGGTCAAGAAGGGCGGCAGAAAAAGGGAAGGGAGGCTTCCTACGCGTGGGTTTGCGAGCTTGCCCTGTCACAGGCACGTCTGTTCTGTCGTGTGGCCAAATGGCCGTGACGATTTGTGGTGTTGCGACAAGGGGGCGGATCCCCGGGGTTGGATGCCTCCCGGAACACGCGTCGTATTTGTGGCCAGCCACCTGGAGGCTGAGGGTATCCGGTCCGGGGGGTATCAACACGTAACCAGGAGGAGGTCCAGCGCCTTTTTTTTTTTTTTTTTCCCCTTAGTCTGTCGGGATGATCATAGTCCATGTCAAAGTTCTCGGGAGCTGAATCGCCTCCCCCACCAGCCCCATCCCACGTCCCGTACCCAGAGAAAAGCTCCGATCTGGTTTAGAGTGGATTTCACCTTGCTGATAGGCGGGATGGAGCAAAGGGGACGCTCCGGTGTGCGCTGTGCTACGCGGGCCCGGGGCGACGTCCCTGCCATTCCTGTCCACGGTAGGCATCGTGTGCTCGGTTTGCTGTCGTATAAGTGGCTGCTGTTAGGCCACAATCTATCTGACATTCAAAGGGGGAAGGAAAAGGGGATGGGAGCCCGTCACGCTGCCGTCATCCGCAAGCAATCAACCCTTGGGCGGAAGGGGAAAGGAAAAAAAAAAGAAAAGAGCCTTGAATACTAAACAAAAATTCAAGTCCACGGACGGAGGGTCCCTGGCACGATGGCTTCTGGGATGTCAGTTCGGAACCAGAAGCTGATGAGAGAGGAGGATGCATAATGGGAGATCCGCGCGATGGCTATTGTTGTGCTAAACGAACACGTCGATCTGGGGCCAGTGCCTCTCTTTCTTTTTCGTAGTCTTCTTCTCCGGAGAGGTGAGAGAAACGGGGGCAAATGGCGTAGAGAACCCAGTCGAGGTTGCTTTGACCTAGGCAGTCGCTTAACCGATGGTCCAGGCCAGGGTGTTGGGACGAGGCTCACTGTAGCGCTGCGGAAACGGGCCGTGTAAGCTAGAGAGAGTTCAGGACATGCCGCACAATGCCCATGACAGCACGGAGATGGCTTCAGCCCCGGGCTGGACAATCTGAGCGCGCCTATCTTGGGGGCGCATATGAGAATCGGGAACGAGTGCCAAGATAGGAAGAAGGCGGGTGAGTGACCCGGACTCCCAATTTTGAAGAAGCAGTGCAGGAGCACTCAATCGGATTGCAAGGATCGGCGTTAATCAAGTTTGCCAGACTGGAATGGTGCGCAGAATGGTGATGGAGTGGTTGTTGGACAGGGCATTATTCGGAACCAGATCCGGGACACGGAATCCGCGTCTAATAGTTCAGAGAAAAAGGGACCTTTGAAGAGCCAATCGCCCTGCTTGGATGGCAACCGTCTGGTGGGTAAAGAACCCAAGGTCCAGCGGCAGCCATTCTGAAAGAGATATGCGGCTTTGGCTCGGGTCCTCGAGCCCAGGTCGAGGCGGACTGCGCTGGATGTCGAAACTTGAAGAGCCAGTCGTATCTTCGGACCGGGCGGGAGTGGGCCTGATGGGATTGATTGATTGACAGTGCACGTAGTAATTAGAACTGGACGACTGAACGGACGACGACTCGGAGGGGTGAGAATCCGTGCGGCTAGGGGCGTTTTTTTAAAACCGCAGAACGCCGTTAGAGAGTGGCAGGGTGCCGACAGAGAGGCCTGATGTAATTCGTCAACGTCAAGTAAAGAAATATGGGGCTTACCATGAGCCCCCACCCAATCATCGCATGGTCCGTGCATGGACGAACTCCAGGTTTCCACGGCCATCATCATCAATCAGACGTCGACGCTTTAACAGACCGCTTGGTATAGACATTTAGTTTGTGTATCTTGGGCTGAAGTTCACTCGGTATATCCGTAATGATTTGGCGCTTTAGCATGTCACAATACCATAACTTCTCTCCTCCTTAACCGCCTCTCTTTTTGCACCCTCTTGGTTGCTGAGCACACACTACGAGTTAAGGTGCCATTGAGCAGGCCTTGATGAAGGGTCGAAGTCGAAGTTCCAAATACAGCGGGGTTGCTTCGAAGAGATGAACAGACAAATTCCGCTCCACGACCTCTCCGCTACTTGTGCAACCCGTGTCCGAGCTGACGAAAGACTGGCAAGTAAATTTCTGGTTGTTGCCCATCGAGGGCCAAAATTCGGCCTACCAAAGTGAAACCGTAACCGTACGCTCCAGTTCTATAATTTGAACTAACGGTGCATGGTCACCTGTGGCTGAAGTCAATGCCCCATAAACCATCAATTGCCCAATATTACCAGTGTCTCAGCCCTCAGCCTATCGATCGAATTGCCCCTTGACGACGGCGAGCGCGGTGTCTGGCGCATCCAGAATCCTCACCGTCGTTTTCCTCCATGTCAAAGCGGATGGAGGGTGACATTCTGTCTTGCTCCTGCACAATGTTTAAACAAACCGTCCAACATCTGGATTCAGCCAAAAAAAAATCCATTCACCATATTGCAGTGTGATCGGTCGTTGTGACCAACTGACGGCTGCACCTTTCCGCAGTGCGTGCGTTGATGTTACGCCAGTGCAGCATTTCTCCTCACACTTTCCCCATGATGCGACCTCGAAAGAGGGGGGGATACTTCGCGTGGCCCGTGTTACCATACAAATATGCGTGCTAGTTTTGTTTAAAATGTGTACAACGGTACTGGTCGAAACATATTGTGGCAGTACTACGTACGCTGCCAAAGCTCCCAAACCATGTACAGGATTTGGCGTCACGCGTGTCGATGTCACGGTCGGTCGTTTCCACGGTCGTTTGGGACACTTGCGGACTAGGTAGGAAGTAGAGGAGCTTTCGTGTTTGCACGACCAAGTGTGATCTTGTTGAGGCCTGCCAACGTGACAGCCCTCTTAACCTTTCAGAACCGGCTTTTTCAGGGTCTGAATTTCCACAGGGTATTGTGGAAACTCATAGTGTACTCAGGCTTCTCAAGAGGTTCAAGATTCTCGTAAACGGTTCATGCCCCTTCGTTTCGGCGGAAGAGGGGGGCTGGAGCGTGGAAATATCGCCACTACCATAGTCAATGGATGAGCGTGGCAAGGGGCGCGAATTGCTGGCTCTTCTGGGCTAGAGGAGAGGCGACGGAGACCATCCGGCCCCGGGAGGGGGCGCGTGCGGAAAGAGACATAGTCTTGATGGTGGATTGCTGGAAACGATTTTGATCACGCATACTGCTGCAGTACTCGTTGATGAGCAGTCGTGAGAAAAAGACCTGCATGCTGCATGCTGCATGATCAGTGATGCAACCAAGCACTGGACAGAAGCAGGCCGACCGGGGAGATGCAGTGAAGAAAGACACGGAGAGGTGGCCCATGCATGCAAAGAGGTAAGATTTGCGCGAAAAATCCCGAGATAAACACTACACTACTGATCTGTATGGCGAAATCAGCAACGTCACTTTCAAAGAGGGGTGCGTGGACATGGAAAATGAGCGCATCGAACAGCCTGTCGGTATCGACAGTCTGATACCCTGGGTGACCATCATTGTGAACAAGGCGGCCGGGCTTGGCCCACGTTGCATGGGTTACCAACTTGGGCAAGGGCAGTAGTTCAAGTGGCTGTGGGTTGAATCCATGGAAGTTGATGAGAGTTTGTCGCCAGTAGCCTTCCGAAATGACGGAACACGGTGCTGGTTGAGCAACCACAAAGAGTTAAAACAAAGCCCCCTGCTGCGACAGTGCTGTGAGAGTGAGTGCAAGTGCCCGATGTCTTGCGCGAGCATTGACGATGCCGTTGAGCCTACCATAGCCCGAAAAACCACCTGGTGCCACCAAATTTGGCCTAAGTCTGGTGGCGGACTGTTGCATTGGGCGATGCAGCTCTTGTACTTGTCGTCGGTGCAACGTGCCTGTTCAGAGCCGGCCGTGAGCCGCCAAGGACGAGACTGCAGAGCTCGACTTTTGTTTTCTGCCCACTGAACTGCACTGAGGCAACTGAGTATCCAAAGGCTGCGTGATATTGGTTGGCAATTCGACTGTCCAAGACAAGGTCGCATCAGTAGCTCGTCATACACAGGAAGAGGAAAGATGAACACCACCAAGATGGCCGGGGGGAAGGGTCAAGGATAGGAGGCCTGACGAGCTGACGTTGAGACGAGCTTTCTATTTAGGTAGGGACAGAGTGGGTATGAAAGAGGATAGCTTCTGGGATAAATCCCAGTCAGGTGTTAGCGCTACTGGTTCGAAGTCGAGACTGGGAACACCGCCCATTCCGGTTGGCCTCGGTGGCGGAGAGCGACGATTGAACTTCAGCCTTCATCTGAAGTGAGCCTTTCTCAATGGGGGGATAAAGGTCAAATCCCTGGCAAGTGTGGCGTGTCGATGGACGGTTCTCACCCTTGATCCCGTCAAAGTAGTGAGGCGGCCTAGTACGCCGTACCAAACAATCTGCTACTTTACTCTGGTTTATCGGGGCTGCTAAGAAAAGATAACTGACTGACTCGGAATGGCGGGTGAACGAGATACAATATTCTCCAGTGCATGGTTTGCGAATATGGATGTCGACGTTACTGAAATGGGGTAGCTAGTAGGTCCTTTTAGGGATCACCGAATGGCTATGTAGGAAGCCATGGTATTACCTGCTACGGAGTAAGTTGGTAGAACTGAAGACGGGTGGTGGTCGATGACGGCGGCGATCACGGGGCCGTCGCGTCGTGTGGGTGCCGTCCGTGGGCAAGAGTGGTTGGGGGTGCTTAGCAAAACGCCAGAGCGAGAAACTGAACAGGCACTATCATGGTTGGACATGCTACCTCTGGTAAATATGAAGCAGAGGTGAACCTAAGGGTTAAGGATTGGATGGGATGAAAAGGTAAAGAATCACAAAAACCCATCCACGAGTTCAATGTCCCATAGCGTCAGATTCGTACCTGCTTATACGTTAACAGATGGAAGCGGGAATTCCATTTTCGGTTGGATATGGCGTCCTGGAAGGAAGGTGGAATGGAACGGACGAGCGTTCTAGCCCACTTCCAAAACCAATGGCAAGTCCGTTCTGAGTAGTATAATCCAACTTCCTGATCAAGTGCCTTTGACCAGGTAGCTTACGAGAGAAGCGCCACCATATGATAGACAAAGTCCAGTGTCCAAGCCCCTCTTCCCTTGCAACTGTGAGGCAAGATAATTAGCGTCGCTTGCTTGTTTGAATCGAGAGTGGAACAAACGCCTGACGCGTGTCTCAAGTGTCGAGTTTAAACACTGGACATAACGGTTGTGCAACATGGTGAAGGAATTAGCTGAGCCAGGAGGAAAGAAAAGCAATTTGCCAACCGTCTTACAGTCGCCGACAGACAGGAAAATTGCTGGTAGTTTCTTCAACTAGTACCTGGTCATCAGTTGCTTGCAGTTTCTCCGCGGTGCACGGCTTCTGTTCAATATCTCTAATGATGGTCCTGGTCACTAGGTTAGATGTTCATTGAAAAGGCACTTCTGAACCCCACCGAGACGCGCTGAATACCAAAGCATTACAGATGCGTCAAGTAAGTTGTGCAACGTACAATAAGGGACCTCTACCTTACGTGGACATCGTCTTCGGATGGTCCTTCCTCTGTACTCCGACTGTACGTAACGTACACAGAACGGTACCTTAGCTAAGTAAGGTAAGGTAGTTTCTTGATCGTGAGTATCCACACTTTGTGCGAGGACTTTCACCTCTTCCTCTAGGGTGTATTATCTCAGCAATAGTAATAAACTCTCTAAGCCTTGCAAAGACACACTAACACTAAGTGGCCAGTGCCCTCCACATCTACAGCACCTCGCCGCTGTCCTGCAGGTTGCAGCACCCCTCCTCCACACTACAATACAGTCCGCCCTCCTATCATCGTCCAGCTACGTAGTGCACCAGTGCGATCTACATCCATCTCCACCTACCATAGGTCCGGCCTTTTCCGTTCAATTCGTCAACTCCGAATTTTGGCCGTTCGATGGGTGTCCGCCTTTCCCCAACTGCACTAGGGATGGCCGTCCTTCGGCCCCTGCTGCGACAGTCTTAGTGGAACTCATTGCTAACAGGTTCCTGATACTCTTCAGCACCTTGCTGAGACATGTTCATGATGCTGGCAAGGACAAGAGAGCGCTGGCTTGAGGAGTGTCAGGGTATTCTGATGCCTCAAACATCAGCGGCAGGGCTGCCCTAGGTTGATCATGTCAATCGAGACACCTCGGCTAACCAGCTTGCAGGATTCCACTTGAGATGCGCCCTTCCCGTTGACACACATGGCCAACCGATCACCTGCTGCCCAACGTATTTGGTTATGGTCTCATGCTTTGAGGCTTCTCCTTGCGGTTCCCTTCACTCACTGTATGGCATTTCCTCGCACACTGGGAGGATAGATACAACACCACATTACAGCGAAATATTAGAATCGACTGTATGACCCCACTGACCCAATTACTTCATACCATGTATGCTAGCTACTAGCGTATCGTAGACATAGGCAATATCGTAGAGGAGCTTTCAAACCTCCCGCCTGCGTGGCATTTCCCGTCCATTTCCCGCGCTTGGCTTGTGCCCCCCTCGCGCCGGGAGAGCCTCGGGTGTCGCCCTACTGGGGTGTCCCACTAAACTTCCGGACCTTCCACTTCACAATCGTTTCCCGGGCCCCGACCCATGCCTGACCACACCTTGCTGAAAGCGACACCAACTCTGACTCTCCACTTCACGCGGTGTCTGAAGACACGCTCCCGGTTTTCCCGCCTTACCACACCATGCGTGTTTCGTCCGCATTCATTCAAACTGCCACCCAGGCCCTTGTGGCTGGGGCATAATTGAGACCAAATTCTCCATTCTAGTCATCAAACTCAATCAGGTTCTCTCATTACAATAGGGTGGGCGATGAAGGAGGGGGGAGAACACGAAATCTAACCCCTACGCATCCCGCGCAGCACGGACCTGTGCTCGCAACTCTTGTTTCTGCATACCCTCGACGAGACGAAGCGAGACAAGGCGAGGAAGCATGAGCTCATATCTGCAGAGAACTGCGACCTTGTCCGTCGATAATACGTGATGCAGGTAAGCTCGACCTTAGCTGGCCGTGATTGGCTTCGATACGTCTTGCTGAGACGGGCCAGAATCGGCTGCAGGTTCTAGTCGCATTTCGCGTTATCAAGCTCGATGGTTGATTCCCTGTTCGTATGGGCATGTGAATACCACCTTTAAACGACGCACAGACTGGCACCATTTGCTATCGAGGCGATATAGACTCCATCATGTTTGCTTTTCGTCGTGTCTACACGTGCTGTATCAATAGCAATTGCCTTCCAAGCCGATGTGCAAGCCCCTGCTTCCCTGGTCAGTAGCTGGGCTATGTCTTTCTTTTCTCGTTCCGCTCGTCAATCGCATCATTACAAGCATCGCAAGTTGAACTCAGTTGAGGCAACATACCATACCCAGCAACCAATGCGTTCTACAGAGGCTTCTTGGTTGGCTGCCTCCGTCTCGTCCGCTTATATGTTGGCCCAACCATGGGAAGGGACGAATCCTGTTCAGCACACGGACTAAAGGGACAAAGCAAGACGTCAATTTCTGCACTTAGGTTCGCATTTCAACCTTGGCTACTTCTATCAAACTTTCTCTACCTCATCGACTACCTGTTTCCCCGAATATTTCTTGCTCCTTGCAGGACTTGGAATTACTTACGACTCTTTCGTCGCCCTGCATTTTGGCCCATCTCCTCCACTTATCTTATAAAGCCAGCGCCCCTCTCTTCCTTCCGGACCGCAGTCTGCATCCCCCTTAAAAGCTTGGCAGATCTTCGATGCGTCCTCGCTTGCAAATCTTCAGAGACGTCGCCAGCCTGTTTTCCATTGTTTCTTGCTCCCACTAGTTCCTCTTTGTCTCATAGTCACCCTGAACCAGCATTGCGTCTCGGCCTGACAAGCCAGAGAAGGTCTCACGCGGTCGAAGCTACACACGACACTAGCCCAGGCTATGAGTGAGGCGCATGAACCCTACCACGATACACCAAGCATCTCACCAACGTGGGTTGAGCCATTGAGCAGCCGTCTAAAGGCGAAAGGACCCCTATCGCTACACCCTAACCCAACATCAAAAGGCACACCATACCTCAGCCTCCCCACTTACGTGGTCTGGATCATATATAAGGTTCCTGGGCATCCGGTCCTAATCAGGTTACTAGACGAGGCCAACAAAACCTCCTCATCGAAAGACCAAGAGCTCCACTGAATGTAGGACCAGCATCAACGGAACAAATTGTTGCCATTGACGCAAATCAACAACACCTTATCCCGCAAGTGCTTCTCGGCTGAGGACAAAAAAAAAAGAAGGCGACGCTGGGAGTTCTGTCAAAACGGACGCTTCACACATTGTCCACCAGAGGTACTCTACTACGTACATACGTACCCTTAACTTGGCAAGGCGCTAATTACATGACAAACCCGGGGGACTTCAAGGAAGGTAGCCGTGCCCTACCTAACTCCCCCCGGCCGTGGTTCAGCGCCGAACCCCACAATTTCGCCGCCGAAAACGCTCGCTTTGCTGGGTCTTACCTCCACCGCACCCACGTCCTCACCTGCGCCCAACCACATTTGTTCACCTGTTAATGCCGCCCTGGTACATTAGCTGCTGTTCCACGCAATCAGAAGCCGTCAATTACCACACCCCCCCTTATTCCCTCCCTCTTCTTTCTTTCCTTCTTGCCCGTTCCCGGTCCCCTCACCACCCTCACAGTCTCGTCCACTCACATTTCATCCATCCTCCCCGGCTGGCCCTCCTCCCCAACCCCAGTTTTTGCTACACGCCGGCGACGTTCTCCATCCACGTCTTCTCCTCTCGAATCGTAAATCTGCTCCGCTGGTTTGGTTTTGGTTTTGATTCTGGTTTGGGCCTTGGCTTGACCTGGCCTGGACCTTGTCTTACTCCCCCTTCTTTCTCTTATCGTCCTCTTTTTACTACTGGAAGACCATCGAGTCAGTAATTTTTTCTCCAAAATATCTCGACGCCTCGTTCTCCCCGCCCCCAGAGACTAGAGTTCTCCGCCCATCTCCATCTCACTTGTTTGTCGACAATTGGGATCTGCCTTTCGCAGCAACAACGACACGGTGGCGGGCACGCGACTGAGCGACCCTGCGGCGACTTCAGGGACGAAGCTTTGCACCCAAGACCGATTCATCTACTACCTTTTTCACACTCACTGTCCACACTTATACCACGGTCAGGAGGACGTACACAGCGACAGGGGCGAACGCCGCTCTCAGCACTGGCGTGCGGGGAGCCAGCTCGCTTGCTCGGCCCCGTACTCTTCCAATCTCGCTCGCCTCTTAGGTTGCGATTGATCTTTTTTTCCCTTGTTCTGTGCATGACAAAGGACAATGTCATCTAACCTCCAGCAGCTCCAAGGTCAACAACTCGGAGCTTTCAGCCGAGACTACTCGCACTCGCAGCATGGTCTGGACTCGCCCAGCGCCCAGTCTCAAATAACTACCATATCCTCGGCATCCCATCAGCCCTTCTCCTCAGGAACCCCAAATGACGGCATGCGGTCCAACAGCGCCTCACACAGTGTTGCTGATGCTTCTCACTTTGCCGACGATTTCTCCTTTCCCCCTCACGACTTACAGGACCAGGATGCCATGATTTTTCTCCGAGACCCAGATTCTACCGCCGATATGTTTGCAACGTCGCACCGCCCTTCCGCGTCCTCCATGGGCGGCCACCAGAACTCTATCACAGTAATGTCTGCGCCTTTCGGACGAGCCGCCGGACAGCGACGACATAGCATCATCATCTCGGAAGACGGCAGCCAGGACAGTGGCCACATCGATTCCAACCCTCTCGAAGATGCCGGTGCGGATGAATTCGGGTTATTGTCGCAAACGACTGTCAATGGGGCCGATTCGGGCAGCAAGGCAAAGGACGACAAGACAGATCAGGCACCTGCATGGAGCGAGCTGAAGACCAAGGCAGGCAAGGAAAGGAAGCGACTTCCATTGGCGTGCATTGCATGTCGACGCAAGAAGATTCGATGCTCGGGCGAGAAGCCTGCCTGCAAGCACTGTCTGCGATCTCGGATTCCGTGCGTGTACAAAGTGACAACGAGAAAGGCCGCGCCACGAACCGACTACATGGCCATGCTGGACAAACGACTCAAACGCATGGAGGAGCGCATTATCAAGATTGTCCCGAAAAGCGAACAGGATTCGAACGCGGCATCAGTCACCCGGGCCGTCGTCAAACCAGCGATCCCAGGCACTGTCCCCCCCGCCAAAGCCAGCTCTAAAAAGCGAGCTGCCGACGAGGCCTTCGGCCAGGATCTCGATCATTGGGCTAAAGCACCAGCCAAGACACAGATCAACACACCCAGCAAGCCCGCATCATTGCAGGCGCAAGAAGCGGAGGAGAACAAGCTGTTTCTTGAAGGGTTAGATGCGCTGCCGTCCAAAGAAATCCAGGAGCATCTCGCCGAGGTTTTCTTCGAGAACATCTATGGCCAAGCCTATCACCTGCTCCACAAACCGAGCTACATGAGGAAGTTGAGGTATGTTTCCTGTAATTGTTCAAAAGCCCATGTGCTAAATAGTCTCCAGAGCTGGCACCCTACCCCCGGTCCTCGTCTTGTCCGTTTGTGCTATCGCTGCCCGCTTCTCAAATCATCCGAAACTTACCAGTTCTTCACCGAACTTTCTGCGCGGAGAAGAATGGGCTTCGCATGCACGAGAAATCTGCACAAGGCGATATGAGTGGCCCAATATCACGATATTGACTTGCCTTCTAATCCTGGGCCTCCACGAGTTTGGCACCTGTCACGGCGGGAGGAGCTGGGCTCTGGGGGGTCAAGCAATCCGCATGGCGTTCGCATTACAGCTTCACCGAGACCTGGATCATGATCCTTTGAACCGCGGGGTATCAGGCCCGTCGCAGTTGAGCTTTATTGATCGGGAGATTCGACGAAGGACGATGTGGGCTTGTTTTCTAATGGACCGATTCAACTCATCTGGAACAGAGCGACCGACTTTCGTGAGGGAAGAGACGATTGAAATCCCTTTACCAATAAAGGAAAAGTATTTTCAGCTTGATATGCCGGCACCGACAGAAACGCTTAGAGGAGCGGTTCCCCACCCAGTCTCTGCGGAGGACGGCCAAATGGCCGATGCCAAGGCGAACATGGGCGTCGCAGCGTACATGATCAAGACAATCGCCGTCTGGGGAAAGATAATCACTTACCTGAATCAAGGAGGGAAGGAGCTTGACCCGCACCCCATCTGGAGCGACGAATCTGAATACACCAGGCTGGTTCAGGACGCAGAAGACTTGTTGGTCAATTTGCCCGACTTCTTGAAATACTCGGCCGAGAACCTCCAGCTGCATGATACAGAAAAGATGGCAAACCAGTTTCTCTTCCTTCATATTGCGATGCAGCAAAACATTCTGTTTCTCAACCGGGTGGCTGTTGCATCGCCCAACACCCCCACCGCCCAGGATGTCCCGCGAGACTTCATCAACAAAGCCGGAGATAACACGTTCGCCGCCGCCAACCGCATTTCTGAAGTCCTCAAGGATGCCGAGTCCTACATGGTCACTGCACCATTCGTGGGATACTGCGCCTTCTCGTCCGGAACCATCCACATACTTGGCATTTTCTCAGGAAACCCTGCGGTGGAAGCGGCATCAAAGAAAAATTTGGCAACCAATGTCAAGTTTCTCTCCAAGATGAAGAGGTATTGGGGCATGTTTCACTTCATGTCAGAGAACCTTCGCGAGCAGTATCGGACTTACGCAGATGCTGCGAGGAAAGGATCTTCAGCCAAAGAAACATCGACCGCTTCGCCTATCTTCCAGTATGGTGACTGGTTTGACCGTTATCCTCATGGGGTCTCGCAATCTGATTTTTCAGATCCCGCAACGCACAAGAAAAAGGAAAAAGGAGACGATGCGGTACTCGAGCAGAAGCCCGAACTTCACACCGTTGAGGAATTCTTCACAAAGCTGTCACCGCCTCGCAGCTTAGAGGGCAATGCCTCACGGCCAAACCCGAACAAGCGCAAGTCCTTTTCTGGGAAGAAGCTGAGTGCCTCGGGTACAAGAGGGGATGGAAGTCAGCTAGAATCACTGTCAACCGAGAACATTGCCGCTACGGCGCAAGAACAGCTGAGTGCTCGCATGCATCAGCAAAGAGGTATGCAAGGCTCGCTTGGTGGACAGACAAGCGGTCCGGCCAGCTTTACCCCTCTTACCGCATCCCAATCCCAAGGCTCGTCTTATCACGCTCTATCCCCGATCAGCCCCATCGCTGTCAGCCACTTTGCCCATCATCACCCCGGGACTCCGTCTTTTTACACGCCCGACTTGCTCAACATGTCCCTAAGCCAGCAGAATGGCATTCTTCAACCCCTGGATCGACAGCTCGTCTTTGGTGCATACTCAATGGACCCAGGAAGCATGAGCCAGTTTGAGGGTATGGATTGGGACGGCATGTCTACCAACGCTCAGGGCGCGCCGGAGGCACACAGGGAGGGCCCGCGTTCGCGTACGCATCGTGGCGGTAACCACAATGGCATGGGAGGGCCACTCAACGGACAGGGAGACGGCATGGGATTCGGCGGCCAAGAAGCGTCGAGTGCCTGGTTCATGCCGTTCAATATGGAGCCCCCTGAAATTGGTCAAGACATGGGGCTCAACTTGGATGGGTTTGGCAACATGTTCGGCAGCAGCTTGCACCACGGGGCGCGGTGAGTGGATGGAAAGATATGTGGAAGAAAGCCGTGGTAGTTGTGAGACCAACTTCTAGATGCACTGAAACGATCAAACGATACGGTTCCAACGGACTGGAACGAAGGCGCCAGGCGTATATCTGCATCAGTTGTACATATCTTGGATCTTTTTCTTCCATTTTTCACCCATTAAAGATATGAATGACGGCACGGGCGGCGGGCGCCATGGCCGGAGATGCCAAAAGAGTCTTGTTTGATGGGTTAGCTTTAGCGATGCCGGCGTACTTCGTCTGTCAAGATACCACCAATTTAGTACTTGGATTCAGCATGGAAGACAAACTACTTGTCGTTGTCTGCTCATGGAGCGCGAGCCATTCTACTGACGGCGGGCAGCGGGAAAATCTGTACATGGTATCGTTGTGTCTAACAAAAAAGAACTATTTTTCTATGCCTGGCCACCCATCCGTAAGATGCAAAAGAATAGGAACAAGAGAAAGAAAAAAAAACAGCGATGATGGAAAGAGTCGAGAAGGATGGTCGGCTGTGTTCGTCCCCTCAGAGTCTTATCACTGCTATCAACTATTCCTCCGCGGCGGCCTCTGCCGTCTTCTTCCCCCTGGACCTCTTGCGCTTCTTGCTCTTACCCTCCAGCTGCGCGCCGCCATCCTCGACGTTCTCCTCCTTTGGCTCGTGAGCCTTGTCATCGTCGGCCGCCGCAGACGACTTGCCGCCTCTCTTCTTGTTCTTCTTCTCCTTGAAGGTCGCGTCCTCGAACCCGAAGGTCGGGCCGCTGCGCTCAAACTCCTGCCCGAAGTGCTCACGGCGCCACTGTCTGAGACGCGCCTTCTTGCCGAGCCTCTTGCGGTCCTTGCGCTTTTTCTCCTCGTCGCGGAAGGTAGCCAGCTTCTTGAGGCCGGCGTACTGGTTGAGGGCGGCGTCCGAAGGGGCCAGCAGGATGTCGCGGGCCGTGAGGCCGAAGGACTGCGGCGACGTCTCGCGGTAGCGGAAGGCAGGGACCTCGGGGTCCTGCTTGGACGAGGAGGGGAGGTCGAGGTCCATCTTTGCGTCGACGAGCGCTTCGAGCTTGGCGCGCGCGGCCTTGGCGGCCTTCTTGGAGGCGAGGCGCTCCTTCTTGATATCCTTTGATGTCTTGCGCTTCTTGGAAGGGCGGCCGTCCTCGTCATCTTCATCCTCGTCATCCTCCTCCTCGACCCCGCCGGTGGCCTCGTCATCTGTGAGGGTGATTTGCGGTTGATCTTCATCTTTGAAGTCAGGGATGATGTCCTTAATGTCAATGTCGTCGTCCCACGTGGGCTTCTTCGGCCTCTTGCGCTTCTTCTTGCCCTCGCCATCCTCCTCGCCCGACTCGTCGTCCGACTCGGCGCCGGCCTCAACCTTTGCGTAGTAATCCTCGCCGAACCGACGCTTCATCTCGTCCTCCCACCGGTCATCGTCCCACGCGTCGTTCAGGAACTGAAGCCACTCATCCTCCTGGAGCTCCTTGCCGCTCAGACCGGCGGCATGCTTGATCTTCTTGATCTTCTCCTCAGCCTCCTCAAGCTTCAGCTTGCGCAGGCGTGCCTTCTCATCCTTCCGCTGCTGCTTCTCGGCCTCCTTCTTCTCCCTCTCGAGCTCACGCTGACGCTTACGCGAGCTGGCGGCCTCCTTGCGGACGGAGCGCGCATTTACAATCTCACGCGAGTATGTCTTGAGGGCCTGGTTCATTTTGTCGGGGTCCTCGAAGCGGAGGTTGTAGGCCTCCTCGAACTTGTCTGCCAGCTCGCCCTCGTTGTTCTCGTCCTCGTCCGAATCGAAGGCCTTCCATCCGTGCTCGCCGCCCTCCGTCCACGCACGCGCGGCCATGAAGTTGGAGAGGAAGAGCTCCGGGTCCTTGTCGGCGTTGGCGATGTCGTCCTCTGTGATTTGCTTCTTGACGCGGGGGGCGCGGGCCGGGTGCACGCCGTCGGCGCTGAGGTCCTGGGGCTTCTGGCCCGGTTTACGCGTGACGAAGTCGTCCTCGTTGTCCGAGTCCGCTGCCTTGTTGATCTCGGAGATGATAGACTTCTTGAGCGCGTCCTGCTCCTGCGCGTAGGTCTGCGGGGGCGCATCATCTTCGTCGTCCGAGGCACCGACGCCGCCGGCCAAGATCTTCTCGCGGTGGTAGTCTTTGAGGAACAGAGGTTTCTCTTTCTTTTTCGACGGCGTGGGCTCGGTGGGGGTGTCCTTGAAGAAAGAGAAGTCCTTGTCGAGCACGCGGGGGTCCTTGTTCTTGATGGCGCTAAGAGTGGCGGAGATTTGGGCGTCCAGGTCCTCCGTTGCGAGGAAGCCTTCTTCGTCCTCGGTCTCGTCTGAGGATGACGAATCGGAGTCGGAGCCATTGCCGGTATTCTTGTACTTTTCTTCCACTGTCATGTGGGTTTCTGTTAAAAACTGAGGCTTTCAAACTCCATTGGAAGGTGACTTACGTTTTTGGCGTTCCTCTCGCTTCTTGTTGTGCTCGAAACGCTTCGCGTACTCCTCGTTGACCTTCAGCTGGGGCGCAGAGATGTCTGCCCCTCCATCCTCATCGTCTGAGTCGCTGTCATCCAGAAGGTTGACCTTCTTCGGCACCTTCTCTTTTGTCTTCTCATGCGCCATTGTTTCTGACGTCCTTTCAGAAATATCGGGCATAAAAAATTTATAAAGAAGCGGCGAGAGGGAGGGGGGGAAAGAACGACAACACAGGAGTGCTGCAACTCTGAGGGTCCTCCCGAATTGACGATCCGACGAAAGGTGGTCAAGGAACTTTTTTTTCTGCCGTCCGAAAGCCCAAACCGAACCGAACCCACCAGCGCTTGCACCGCTGTGCAGCTTTACGCCGGTGGATGCCGACCAGGGTGGAATTGTGATGTGGGGGGCTTTGCGGGCCCGGCGTATAGATTCGCCGCACGCCCCTCTAAAAACTGGAGCTCCGAGCAAGAGCATTGGCCAACCCTGGTAGTGTCGCTGCCTCAGTTCGTCGGGGGCGCTTCGTCATTGTTGCGCCTCACTACTCTCGTTGTTTCACTGGCCGAGCCGTTGGTCCTACGTATCACCACGAAACCCATCAAACCATCGCCAAGGCAGCAATTTGGTTCAAGTACGCCGTCCTCCGCCATTCTAACCGATCCTTAAACCCGTTTTCCGGTTGAGAACGACGGTCTCAAGCTCGTTATCGATATCTCCACCGATTTCAAGATGGACGGATCCGGCGGTGCCCCAAAGCCGAGCAGCAGCGTCAAGCTGGTCCTGCTCGGTGAAGCTGCCGTGGGAAAGGTACGACAGCCACTCACCAGCACCATCGAAGAGAGAAAATTGTTACTAACGATGTATCGCAGTCGTCTCTAGTCTTGCGCTTCGTCAACAACGATTTCCAGGAGAACAAGGAGCCAACCATCGGAGGTGCGAATGCCGCTACGGACTCGTCGTGTGAATGCAATGAGCTAACCCGGCAACTCGCCTCCTGCAGCCGCCTTCCTAACACAAAAGTGCAACCTTCCTACCCGGACGATTAAGTTCGAGATTTGGGATACCGCGGGGCAAGAGCGATTCGCCTCGCTGGCACCCATGTATTACCGCAACGCCCAAGCCGCCCTCGTCGTCTACGACCTTACGAAACCCACGTCGCTCATCAAGGCCAAGCACTGGGTGGCCGAGCTCCAACGGCAGGCCTCGCCGGGCATTGTTATCGCCCTTGTCGGCAACAAGCTCGACCTGACAAACGATGCCGAGTCCGGATCCGCCGGCGACAACGAGGAGGCTGGGGGAGAGGACTCTGGCGATGCCAGAAAGGTCTCGACGGAGGAGGCGAAGACGTATGCTGAGGAGGAGAGCCTTCTCTTCTTCGAGACCAGTGCCAAGACGGGCCACAACGTCACGGAGGTCTTCACAGCGATCGCCAACGCCATCCCGGAGACGTCGCTGAAGAGCGCGAGGGGCCCGGGCACATCGCACACTGTGAGCCGGGGTGCAGAGGAGCAGCGGGTCAGCTTGACAGGGCAAAGGGACGCTGCTAAGGAGGGATGCGCTTGCTAATTCTAGAACCTATGGCCTGTGGGAAATTCTACGGCGAAGAAGGGAACGTTTTCATTTATGTCGTTTTGGGAGTCATTAGTTTTTACGCGCTGCATTTCTGCTCTGGGGATTCGTTTTTATGGGAGCGTCGACCTGGCCGCCAGAAGGGGAAGGTGAACGCTCCGTCATGAGTCGCAGCGGACAACAACTGATTACTGTTTGCTTGTCATTCACACCCTCCGCTGTGCTGACCTTACGTCGTGTAACATGAGCCGTTTTGTATTGGCAGGGTCTGCAGAAGGAGAAGACGCTGGGATGAATCGTGGGTCAGTTTGTAACTGCACTGATGGCTCAATGTGCCATTTCTTACGTAGATGAAATTTCATATACCGAGTGCTGTGTATTGAAATGTGTGCTCCCATGTTGCATGCCAGTCTCCTGCGCTCATGGAAGCTCTTCGTCTCTTTAGATGGATATGCAAGCCAGAACGACGGTCCCGTCAGAGTTGCCTTGCTCGCGAAGATCCGGATCGCTCGGAGTAGGTCAGCGGTTCGGTGCTGTAACATGCATCGCGGAAACCGGTTGGCGAGGACGGAAAACAACGCTCTGGCTATTCCTCGGTTCCCGGCGTTCATCACACACGGATCGTGCAGTGCTTCGGACTTTTTGTGTTGGCTCTGTTTCTTCGGGTAACAGAAGAACGAAAGTTCGTGGCCGATATTTTGATTCAAGACAGGTCCTGTCCAAATCGCATTGGCTAATCTTCCACGTCAAAACCGCACATGGTCAAACGACCATTTAAGGGACCACTTGAATATCTACTTTCACCATGAGCTATTTTGATGATGCCTTGAAACGCTGTAATTAGGTGGATTCGTAACCGCCTCCTGTTTACGAGGTGTGCCTTGGGCTGCTGCCGTCGCCATGGAAAATAAACCCTCCGCCGCGTCCAGACTCGTCTACTAATTCGGCGCGCAGATTCTCCGGTTCCTTGCCCATGGATTCGGGGCTAGCATTCTCTCGAAGGCGTTCAGAGTCGATTAGTTTCTCCCCGTCTTCAGTCATGAGGAAGTTGTACCGGTTCACATCTCCATGCATGAGTCCCAGTCCGTGGAGTTTTCCCAGAGCGGTTTTGCAAACGCTGAGGTCTAGGGAGGATGCAGGGCGTCCCTCTACTTTCTCGAGCAGAAAGCCTATGATGCGACCTCTTTCATGGACATGGGCGAGGAAGCGCGGTGCCAGCCCCGAGCCCTCAAGCAACTGATATGCCCTCGTCTCCTGTTCGATGCGAGACAGCTCCCATTCGAAACGGGCTATTTTGATCACAGTGGCCGATGATGGGAAGGCGACTGGGAGAGATGAACGTGGGACGGCTTCGAAAAGCCATCGCTGTGAGCTGTTCGGTCTTGTCCAGTTCCAGGCAATCAAACCGAGCTGGGTGCCATTGACGCTTGACGCCGGCCAGTGGTCGGTTCAAGAATGTGGTTTTTATTTCGCCGCTGGTCTAATCTCGTGAAATCTGGGCCACGGTCGATTGGTCGTTATGAGGAAGATGGAGTAGGGACTGCAGGGGGAACGAAAGCGTGTCTCTGTCAAAAGTTCCGGGGTGGATGACGAGATATTTGACTTCGTTTCCCATTTGCAATCGATATTCGCTTTCAAAAGACTCATCATCGTCCACTTCCATGGACAGGATGATCGGCTGCGTTGATGGGTTGGCAGCGCTTTGGCCGGACATTTTTGTTATTTGAACACACTCACTACCTTACTGTCAACCGGTAAGTCTCGCAAAAAAGAGTCAAAATGGGAAAGGATGTAGCATTTTTACACTGATATCGAAACTTCTTTCTTTCCCCCCGACAGAGGCCGGATGTTGATGTTATTCACCGGCCGCAAAGGAGCGCTAGGACATGCTCAGGTTTTGTTTTTGAGGGGGCTTCTTGGGAGCAGATTGCCACCGAGGATTCTGGTAGCAAAGCTGACCTCGACCACATAATGGGTCCCTTTTCTCAGCACAGCGCATGCGTGGCGCTAGATCGATTGTAGAGAGTGTGGGATACTAAAGTAGTATCTGTTACCCGTAGTTCTTAATTCAGCCGAGATACTACATGTTAGGAGCTGTGGTAGTTATCGGTTTTCCAGGCGTTTCCGGCTTAGACCCATTTTGTAAACTGTCACTCTGCTGTTCATCGTCGATGGGCCACAATCAGTACCTTAGGTTACAAATCAAATAATGCTCTCTTCTTGGTGAAGCCTTGTCTCCGAGCAACGTCTGGTGATCGAGCTGGCCAATTGTTGCCCCTGTCAGCCGATCTCCATAGAAGCTGTGCCTTTTCACAGGAATTACTCCACCGAAATGATTGAAAATAAAGTCTCGATTGATCTTACTTGGTCTGCTTCGGCCTTGATTAAACGGGGCTTGGCCAAACGGGATTGCTTCCTGACAAAGGCTAGATTCAGCTGGACTTCCGGGGGCTCATTGAAATTCCTGAAGCAGCGTCGACCTGAGGTCAATGGTGGTATAGGATTGCCAAGTTCGCGGCAGAAAGTGCAACCCGTCGTTTACAGAGCGTGGTAAAAGTCTAGTAGCAGGGAGCGTTCATAACAAGGCGCTTACGAGATTCAGTCCACCGTCTCTCTCGATCTGGGACTTGTTTATCGGAAGCTAAACAGAGAATGCATGTCCAGGAGTGAGAGCACATAATGCAAGAGCTCCGAAGGTAGAGCTGTTGAAGAGAGCGGAACCTCCTGCGATACTTCCGCAAGAAAGATGATGCTATCAACAGCCCAACATTGATCTGCTCGCAAGGTGAGATTTATATCAATGAACAACAGTAGTCTGGCGATGATAGGTATGTGGCTCGAACAACGGTTTTCGCATGTTCCTTATAGAAATGGCCCTTGGTGGAGCGAAATCCGGGAGACACAGAAGAGGCAGCCATGAATTTTGAAGTTTCATCGGCTCGCCTGGAAGGAAGACATGCGGGCGATAGAAACCTACCCTATGGGTGATGATTCCGACGGGTTAGCTCACCTGCATCTGTATGCCGCCTATCATGTAATGGTTCCAGGCTCCCTTAATGGCACTACACTTGCCTCTAGCATGTACAAGTCTAACAAGTTCCACTTCGGCGCAAACTAAAGGGCACAAACAGAGGCACCTACCAGGAAAACGCCGAATATTTCGATTCCACTGCATCAGCGTCGTTTCAGCAAGAGGTGACTGGTTGAGCCTGGTGATGGAGAAAATAATGGTATAGGCTTGCGCACAGGGGTGATTCGGCAACTGTGAATTGAGACAACCGATTCAAGCAAAACGACGGGTCAAGCGACGTGAATGATATGGCACGTGATTGGTCAGTCACCACTCACGCGTCTCCACCTTTTTTCTGGTCCTTCCCGCGCCTTGTCCACCTCAAACTCCTCTGTCCCCATTGTACGTAGTACAGAATCTTTTTACAGGACCAAACCACTGCTTTTTCTGCGCAACCATTAGAGAAAACTACACCCGCCGTCATGACAGCATCCTTCGCGACACGCTAAAACCTTTCTTTTCTCTTCTTCTTGTTCCTTTTCAATAATACTTGGTCGCCAACAACACTAGGAAAGCCGACCAAACTTTGTCTCTGTGTACATTACAAAACCCCTCCTTCATCCATGTATCCCTCTTCCTGAACTTCCTTCCACATCGACGACCACCATGGCTTCGTCAATCACTCCGGCCCAGGCCGAACTCATCAGGCAAGTCGGCCATGTTCCTCTAATCCGGTTGGGTTGCTGACCTGCGAGCTTCAGCTCCCTTGCGCCGGACGACATTCCCATCAAGTTGCGATGCGCCATCTGCAGTAAGCTGGCTGTTAATGCCTTCCGGCTTCCCTGTTGCGAACAAGCCATCTGCGAGAATTGTCAGTCCTCCGACGTTGACTCAACGTCCCCCCTTCGATATACTGATTTCCGTTGCAGGTCAATCGTCTCTGCCATCCTCTTGCCCGGTTTGTGAGCATTCGCCAGTGTCCGCCGCGGACTGCACACCTCACAAATCCTTGCGAACAACAATCAAGGTCTTTCTGCGTACACAGGAGAAGAAGCGCGAAGAGGCGCGCTCGAAGGAAGCCAAAGACTTGGCGCCTCCGACCCCCGTCGATCCGAAGTCGATCCCGCAGCCTCAACCAGCCGCTGTTTCCGAGTCGCCAGCCGTCGAGACACCTTCCCAACCTGCTACAGTGCCCAATGCACAAGACGACAGGGCGGATGCGCAAGCCGTTCCAGCTACGGGCGTAGGAATAGGCGACAGTGTTGATGCCGATGCGGCTGCTGCCCCAAATAACGACGTTTGTGCCCCCGTGTTCTCGCAGGAGTGCCCTCGCTAACATGGTGGCTTAGGACGGTCCCAATCATGACGAGCAGCCCGCCGTCTCTAAGGGAGAGGAGGACGAGGACGAAGTAGTCATTATCACCGGTGATGAAGACGCAGCCAACGGCCCTCGACCTACCTCAGAGCAGGAGGACGACGGAGCGCAAGACGATGAGACGAACACGAACGGAAACTTCAACGTCATGAACGGAGGCAACTTTGCTAACATGAGTTTTACCGGGACCGGCGATTTCAACCAGATGCAGATGATGATGGCCATGCAGAACGGCATGGGCTCCAATTCCTTTGGCAGCTTTCCTATGATGGGTACGTCTCTCTTTCTCTCGCCTCGACGGCGTAGGCTAATCGCAGCAGGTATGCCAGGAATGGGTATGGACCCTATGGCGATGCAGAACATGTACATGAACGGCGGCTATGGTCCTCAAGGCATGGGCATGGGAGGCTTCGGCGGTGGTTTCGGCTCAGGCTCCAATAACTGGAACGGGCAACAGTCATGGAATTTCGGCCAAGATAATTTCAATTCTGCTAATGCTGCTGGCATGGGATCTGGTGACTATGGCAACTATAACTCAGGATTCCAGTCAGGGTACAATCAAGGTAATTACGGCCAATTCAATGATTACCGCCGCAACAATTACGGCAACCGTGGACGTGGACGGGGACGTGGCTTTTACGGCGGTGGCTATGGTCGAGGCGGGTACCAACAGTATGGCGGCTACGGAGACCAGGGCCAGATGCAACAGCAGCAGTACGGAGCAAACACGCACGGTCAGGGCTCAGTCGACACAAACCGAGCGGGAGGCAATGTGGATGAGATTGGCCGGGAGCGCAACAACGAGCAGGATGAGACGTCCAATGCTGGAGGCGACAAAAACGTTGAGGGCGGCGACAGTGTCAAACCCGCGGATGAGGGCGGGAATCAGCCTAGTCATCAAGATGCGTCGGAGCAGGAGCACACTGAGAATGCTTCATACATGGGACATGATTCCGGTGATTATTCCGCATACCACGGAAACGGCATGTCTGGAGGTTATGGACCTACAGGATTCTCAAACCAGAACAACGCAGGATTCGCAGCTGCAGCACCTGATGTCCCTCTAAATGCACCGACAGGTCCCAAGGCTATGCGTCAGGGTCTGCCCAATACCAGTCTGCACCATTTGCGCGCCCGGGGATACGTTCTGCCTGACGAGCGAGGGCGTCAGCCATCGATGGATGCGCCCAGTGTCCAAAGCCCTGCCGTAGAGCAGCATCGATCCAGAAGTAACTCTTCAACGCGGACTAAGGATAAGGCCAAGGACAGTCGTGGGGACACAAGCCGGGATCATGAGAGAGCATCTGACAACAGATCTGAAAGGGACTACAGCGGACGTGAACAAGATTACTCACGCACCCGGTCACGCAGCAGAAGCGCGAGCCGAGAACGCAGGAGCGAACGCAGCGATCGGCACCGCCGCCGCCGTAGACGCTCGGAATCCAGGTCCATCGATGATCGGGACGATGAGCATCGTCGCAGGAAGCATAAGAGCAGAAAGCACGCCTCACACAATGACGACGATGACACCAAGTCCAGATCCAGGGACGATGACTACGAAGAGAGGTCGCGGTCGGCCTCGCCGAGCGATTCTAAGAGATCTAGCCACCGGAGTCGTAGGGACCGTGACGAGAAACGCCGCGACCGGGACAAGGACAAATACAAGGACGATGACTACGACGACTATCACAGAAAGTCCAGTCACCGCTCACACCGGGACAGGGACCGCGACCGCGACTACGACCGTGACCGTGACCGTGACCGTGACCGTGACCGTGATCGTGATCGTGATCGTGATCGTGACCGTGACCGCGACCGCGACCGTGAACGAGACCGTGACCGCAAAGACCGCGAACGCGACCGTGACAAGGATCGGAAGCGCGATAAGCACAGAGACCGGGACCATCGTCATCGCAGCAGCCGCAAGCACTCGCCGGAGCCGACCTCGGCCGACAAAGACTTCAATCCGCCTGCCGGACCCAAAACCTCCGGACTGGAAATCAAGGGCGCGAGCAGCAAGTCCGGCAGGACCTCCGACCGCCAAGGCGCGGAGAGGCGGGGCTCGATGGCGTCCATCACCAGCAAGTCCGCAGCCAACGGCACTACGACCAAGGACGCCCATGCCCTCGAACGCGAGGCCAGGGACCGCGAGCGGTTGCTGAAGGAGACTCAGCGTATGGCTGGACTGGCCGGCTTGGCGGGCATCAAGCGAAGCAGGGATGACGGCGGTGATGACGGCAAGCGTAGCCGGCGCAAGGGACGCCGCAGCGAGGCCGTCAGCATGGACGAGGAAGAGGAGCGGATGCGGAGGATGGAGGCTGAGCGTGAGGGCGGCCGCTGGGATTAGCAGCCCGCCGGCGAAACCGATAAAAGCAGTCGAGATGCGGTGGGGGCCAAGCTTGGCCGCCATACGACTCTTCGCGGTGACCATCGGAGGACCGCCAACCGCACCGATCATTACTAGGCTTTTCGCATGATGTCTGCACGCCTCTGCCCATTATTATAGTTTTCTATTCCGGCGGACTACTCGATCTTCGCACGATTCGCGATGGCCCTAACAGATGTTGTAGTGCGCGAACCTAGATGGGAGGTATCATGTCTATATAAAGCTGGCAGGGGTTACATCAGGGGCATGGATCTCCTGGTGATTATTATGATACGGGAGGATCAAGTTTATCCGGCGACCAGGAGGCCGATCAGCAGCAGCAGCGTCATCGTCATCATTGTGGGATGGCCAAGCAAACCCTCTTCCAAGCTTCAGTGGCTCCGAGGGGCCGTTTATAGAGTTTAATTGAGCCCGATTTTCACGCAATTGTGTATGTCCCGATGGAATTCCTCCGGCGAGGTATTCGATGTCACATGGTTTGATTTCACTCAGAACCAACCTATCTTTAGAGCCCCTGAAGGATACTAAGGATACTCATTGATAGGAAACAGATACAAAGCTTCCGTTTGCCATGTGGCGATTGTAACCTCGATGCATTGTGTCGGTTGAGGCATCCCCGTTTCTCCCCTTCCCCAGAATACGTCTTTACGAAGTACAGTTGAATGCGCGTGTGTGTCTAACGTAGATGGTCATCCCCGATGGCGTCTGGATTCCATGGCCTGGCCAAGACGAAGCCTGGGGTTTCTGGGGTGTGTCGCATATATGCCGTGCGTCGACAGATGGTTTCGGGCTATTGTTGTGACCACCTGCATAAGATTGATGCGGTCTTTGGCTGTGCATGACCGAGATGAAGACAGGCCTGGGGTATGGGGCTCATTGACCGGTATGCTGGCTGCGACGCTGGCTGGAGAGAGGGTTCGGATGATGGGTGTCATCTGATCAAGTGCCCCTGAGCCGCGTAGGGGGCAGCGTTGAAGTCTCCAAAGCATCCGCGAGTGACGTGGGTAAAATCTCTTCATTCTCGTTGTAGATGAGCTGACCAGCCGAGGTGTGCTCCTATCCTTGGGTTGGCGAACCCAAGTCATGCGGTAGTGATCGGGCAAAACGGGGCAGGTGTTTATACTTGTGACCAGGACGTCCGTACTGAATTACACACATTCCACCAGCACTCTTCGTGTTGTTCCGGTGTGATCTCGCACATGATTCGGCAGAGCTGTGGTGCTCCCAGAAGGAGAGTGGCACAAGAAGTTGAGGACCAGACGATCGGACAAGTAAATGAATTGGCCACAGAAAACAACCTGCCATGAAGGACGATGTTCTTTATCAACAACCTGGTGGTACACAATACGCCAACGACCCGTTTCGTTTTCGTATGTACAGGAAGAGTGGTTTTGAAGTTTGAAGATAGTCTGGACCGAGAAAGACAGATCGACCGCAACGCAGCATCGCGTCGTAGCTGTCCGGAGCAGGCAAGGCAGAGGCAGATACGGGGCATGATTAGTCGGGAAGGGTAGTGAGAATCGTAAGCTCTTATCAAGAAATTAGTTTCTTCTCCGTACTTTTCTCAGCGACATGTTCGGCATTTCCGCTGGCGTGTAAGATGGAAGCCGGCGAATTCCCTGACCTGGGCGTCCCACCCGGCACCTGAAGGAAAGTTCAATGGTAAAACTTCGGCCTCAGCGCAACTTTGGTTGACGAGATGTCCCGCGAGAGCCGTCGTGTGGGGTGAGGGGGCTGATTCAGGGACTTTGGAGGTTTGGTAGGGGGTTTGACGTTGTGGAACAGCATCGAGGAACTCCGGTAGAAGTGCGGCAACACCGGCGGAGCTTAGCCTCTACGAGGCGGTCGCCATTCGAGATATCCTAGCGACGGGTTTCCAGTCAGAAACGCATTTGAAATTCAGCGGACGGTTTCAGGTTGTGACCTATTGAGTGTCGCGCCCCTGAATGCCTCACTCAAGCTTCCTCGAGGCCCGAATATGGGCGAATGAACGGTGTTGACACGACATCCATACGAAATCCAAAAGACGGGAGGCACAGGGGCTGGTCGATTTACGACTTGGTCAGGATGCTCATGGAAAGCGTCATTAAACGTTGAATTCTTTTCATTCGTAGCACTTTTTTGTTTTTGTTTTTTTACTTCCTAATCTCATTTACAGCTCTTCGTTACCCGCCAGGCGACAAGACCCCGCCTTCCGATCACCCGCGTCAGGGTATTCCATACACCGTCGTCGCCAAAGTCTAGGTCGTCAAGGTTCAGGTGCTGTCGATACCGCCACACCTCGCGGAATCGCAAGCCCTTGAGTCCTTTGTTGGAAAGGTATGGATCGATCCATGTAGCTGATGCCGGCGCGATCAGATATGTACCGTTTTTCTCTTTCAAATATTCGAGATTACGCCTGTCAGCGGGTGTGTCGCATGTGGCGATTTTGTCCAGCTTCTCGAGAAGGGCATCGCCCTTCATTCCCATAACGTCATGAGTGGTAAGAACCTCATTCTTCCCGTTGAGGAGCCAAATAGGCGGTGAATACGTCTTCCACCAAACGGCCTGCGTCGCATCCGGCTGCTTGCTCAAGAAGACCTGACCTGGTACGACGCCACCCTGGTGGTAGACGCCCATCAAGATGCCGAAGATGAAATTGAACAATATCCAGGCTCCGACCCACACCCGGAGGAGAGTGCGGTTCCTGGGCACATGGACCGATGAGAGAATTAGCGGCACTGTTGGTAGCAGGAAGCGGGCTTCCTGATGCTGGAAGATGGACAAGACGAAAACCCCCGAGATGGCAGAATAGAGTCGCAAGGAAATATGCGGCTGTGTGGAGAGCAGAACCGCAGCTGGGCCGATCAACATGGGAATGTTCACCAGGAGGTGTTGGTACCAGGGATGCAAGCCATGTTGAGCCAGGTTGTCCGTTTGAATGTTGTACTTGAGGTTGTTTAGTGGTGTGATGACTGGCCGAGAGACGAGGTCTGCCCATTTGATGGGCTCAGGGAGATAGAATGCCGTATCCAGAGTGATTGCGATGAAGATGGTCGTGAGTGCAGCCAATACCATGACAATGAGTGACATGGGCCTGCCATGTTGTCAGTACAAGTCCTCCGCGACTCTAGAATCTTCAGGGCCTGCCAACCTGTTGAGGAAATGGGGTATCAAGCGAAGACCAGGAATCAACAAAAAGGCCGGGAAAGTAATCCTATTGAACAATCCGAATACGGCAACAATGCCGAGAATGGTGGAAGCAAGAAGTGATGATTGTTGCTGTCACATGGCATTAGCACCTCCAGTGGTGTCCACAAGGATGTGTCAAGGGTGTCCCTACCGGGCTTTCCACGATGCGCTGGATCAGAACCAAGCACCAAGCGACAACAAGGCATTCCACCGAGTTTGAGAAGGTGTGGGTTTGGTAAGTCCACGTCACATAGGATGATGCGACCAGAAGCACGGCGACCCGGCGATGTCTTGGGGAGCTTATGAGTTCGTGAATAGCCCAGTCTTCAAGGACAAAGCTGGTGACGAACATGAGCACACGCAGGGTCCAGAAAACTGCGATCGGCGGGATCTCTCCGTCTTGGCCATTGCCGATCCAGAGCCATCGCAGCAGCAACATGGGCAAACCGTAAACTGGCCACAATGGGAAAACACTTCGTATCGGGTGCTCGCTTGTGAATTCCCAAGTGTGTCGGACTGGATAGCTGAAGATTTGGCCTGCGCCACACCGTTAGTCTGGGGTCCGACAAAGCGAATGCGAGCGCGAAGCCCAACCCGAGCTCTAGAAGCTTGAGGAAGCTCTTTGCGTGACGCCGACAGCTGCGCGCAACACCCTCCAAAAAGACGTAGACAACGGCAAGAACTGGATCCAGCGTACCTGCGATAACTTCTGGCCCCTGGAAGTTCTCGTCGGGGTGCAAATAGCTCGGCGACAAGGCGAACCAGAGCCGGACGAGGACCAGGAACAGGTATGTTCTCCGCCACATGGCGCTCTATGTTTTGAATTATTACTTCGACGTGGTTTTCGGTAGCTGGTGCTGAGCGCGCAGCTCGGGCATCGGTTCGCGATCGAATAGGCAGAGATATCCAAGGTTGAGCGGCGTCAACCGGGGCAAGGTCGACGAGCGGTTCGTTGCGAGTAAGCCGGTTTATCGCAACGTCGCATTATCGAAAGGGAGGACGCATGCAAAGAACAAGTATGCGACTGACTTATGGGCAAATTCGAGATTGCTAGGATTAGGTGGGGTGAAAGAAGTCGAGTAAACAAGTCAAACGCAGGCAAGGAAGGAAAGAAATATATCGAATTGCAAGAAGTAGCGAGGTGTATGGAAATGGGAGCGGGAGCGGGAGAAGAAGAAGCAAGAAGAAGAAGAAGTTGGCGAAAGGAAGTGAGAAGCGCAATACGAACTGGAATCAAGATGAGGTAGGGGTGCCTCGGGGAGGTAGGTAAGTAAGGTGGGATACCTAAGCAGGTAGGGGTGATGGTCAGGATATTTTGGCGTGCAGCTCCCAGGTTCTGGGTGTTCCAAAATGGCAAGGTTCCAGGTCGCAAGTAATAAGCCCGGAAACTAGATGACGGTGAGGTATCCGCAAATCCTAAGACTAACACCATCCAACAGCCAAGGCACATGGCCCCTGCACCACTGTCGAATGCTTCCTTTCCTTGTTGTCTTTCTTCTCCTTCTTTTCTCCTTCTTGACACTCCTCTTCAACGGGGCAGGGAGATGAGTTCTGAGGTGGGAAGGGTGGTGAGATCCGGTGAGAGTTTGGCTCTAAGGACTAGGAGGGTAAGGTGAGCGGATGATTGTCATTTCAGCGACGGAGGCACGATACTGTACAATGGGACGGGATGAGATGGTGGTGGGAGTCTAGAAGCTGTCGATTGGATGAATGTCGGGTGGCCTTGGTAAAATGCTTATTCCACGGCACAGGGGTTGAAGGGGGACATGATCCATCCCACCGTGTTTTTCCCTTTGACTGCCCGTGAGGTGTGTAGCGTGACGCGACGTGTTTGCTAGCATTGGCGCTGCTGCAGCAACCTGTACGACCTCACCTAATTATGTTCTGTTGGCAAAATGAGAGACATGGGAAATGGTAATGCGCCTTCCACCAACGCTTTCTTTCGACTCCCCTCCGTCACAACGGTCGCTCATCCTGTTCCCTGCCAAGGTCGTCCGTCCTCTGCGCAAAGCTCGCCGGAGAAAGTGGAGGCGTCCAATTCCCGAATGGCCGACGAATACTGGCGAATACACCCAGCAGAAGTGCATGTCAGTGGCTCCCTTCCATCTCACTTGCATTCCCTTTCCTACTGTCTGGGACACCCTTTCCTCTGGCTAGGCCAACCAAACAACCTCAAAGCCAGTCAGCAGGTTTTTCGAACCACGGCCGTTTGTTCTGTCTTGTTGTCATTACGCATCGATGTCGGTCCCAGCGACCGAGGTATCTTGGAGCACCTTGCCGGTTTTTGTTTTCCTCGGTATCTGTTCCACTCGTCTCAGTGATGACACCCGGTGCAAATGTGATCGCCCATGCCTCTTGCCTTAGTATGCATCCGGCAGACAGGGTGATATCAGACGAACGTAATAACATCAACAACAGTGTGCCTTGTACACAGTACGTTCCTTGGGCGGGACCCAACCTGCCCTGCACAGGATGGTGTGCATCCGTGAGAACGGTAGCTCGGATCAGCGGGCCCGTCGCCCTCCAAGCCCCCCAAGGGCGTCAAAAACAAAACCTCTAGAATGTAAAGGCCACGGACGAAGGCCGTCCACCTCATATAGCTCTGTTATGAAACGGAAACCATGCCATGGCTTACAAAAAAATCGCTTCGTAAGGGATGGCGATGCAACGGCCAAGAATGCCATACCATCTCCCACCGCGTCTACTGTGTCGAACCACCAGACAACGCGTCATAGGATCAATTTGCTGTGTCCATATATCCGCGTCGTGGGGGCTCATTATGCGTGAGAATGACAGGTTACTTTAAGTGCTTGCAGCCCGCTCTCTTCTTCACCCCTGGCTGCGCTATCTATTTCACCATCTCGACATGGGCAACGATGGGTACCGCCAGACTACATACAACTACTGATGTTCACAGTACTTAAGTGCCAGTCTCGCATCTCATGCTAAGAGCTTGATTATGGATAGCTTTCGGTCAACATCGACCCAAAGGCAGGCAGGCAGGCATGCGTCAAAGCCATTCATCTGAGCGCCCTGCTTGTTCTCCTCACTGTTGGAGCGATGGCCCGCTGGCTTGGCCATGGCCGGAGCCAGCAGACCAGGTAGTCGAGATATTTAGGAACTTGTAACCATGTACTCCAAGCAGGCAGTATGTAATATACGAGGTCCGCTTGGGAAAGACTCCATTGAGTTGGCTTTACAGCCGGCATCACCAGCATTTATTTCTTTCCAACTACTGGCACCATTTTAATTATATGCTTGTTTTATCCAGACCTGCGTAGGTAAGTAGCCTAGTATGGCCCTAAACATGCCATCTGTCTGAATGGTCCACACCCTCCTGGTCACAAGTGTCTTCCAGCAGACATTAAGGAAGGCTACATCGCAAGACAGGTATCCGTTCATCTACTTCTGCGCACTGCTATACTGTGCTCTGTACTCTGACCAATGACATTTTCGTTTTGAAGCCACGAATCATTTTGAAATTCAACAATTTTTTTTTGTCAGCTCAGCCTCTCGTTGTGAGAGGGAAGTCGGCATAGGTGCTACAATGGTTCGAGGCTCATGACATAGCTTAGATAACCCTTCCGTGAATGAGAGGATATGAAATATCAGGGTATTCGCTTCAATGAGCGGTAGTAGATGTCAAGACAGCAATAGACCTAGTATAATCCGGCTTGTGTTGAACTGAAATGTATGCTTGGTTGTATTTTTAGGTAAGTGACAAGAAGTTGAGGTTCAATGCATTTGGGTGGCCCTTCCTATGAAGAAAAAAGTCGGTTTCCACCAACACCAACATTTTTCATCTTTCGAGGACAAAGAACCTGACGTCCCTCCTCTTGAACTTTAGTAGTGAATGGGAGAAACGGCAGCAGCAGTCATTTCCTGGATGCATCGTCCGAGGGCAGGGGGAGAAGCTGTTTTCGGCAAAGAGTTATCAGAGAAGATTTAGCCTTGAACTCACCTTGCTTCTGCCTGGCGGCCCCTGCAGCCCTTCATTCACTACAAGGTAAATTAGGGCGGACACAACAAACATATTGGCTATGTCTGCTCTGTTGAACCAAAAAGGACTCTTCATATGGCCCTGAACCAAGGTACTCAAGGTGCCTTTGGTAGGATGAATGCTGCGACTCAACAGACTTGAATGAGCGCTTTGAGGCCATTTCAGCTGGGAGGCGGCAGGAGGAGGGTTTGCAGTACCCAGGGACCACTTCTCCAGGCACCAAAGGAGGACCCATATTAAGACGTCCTGACAAACAAAACTCACCAATCAAAGGAGTCATCTTCCCCAGGCTCTTCTTTCTCAGGGTGGCTCCTTCTGCTTCATAGGTTAGGTAACCACGCACCTTCCGTGTCTCCGATTCCCGTTCAGCCTTCAGGTTCCCCACAGGGCAACCAACCGGCCTCGCCACCTCCATGTCTACATGCCTTAGTAAAACATCCATCCGTCCAACCTGCCTAACGTCAGACGTGAACAAAAGGCAGACTTCATACGCACCTATCCATTAACACATTTGAGCAAAACCATAACCACAGAACAGAATACGAAGGAGAAAGACTCAAATCTATCACCTTTTCCTCTTAAGATTGTAAGCTGCCTCCCGGTTTCTATCTACCCTGCGACACCGGCTGGAATCAATTCCGAATCTCCATTTCAATCCCCCACCATCATCGAACTACGACAATCAGTTACCTGCGCATCGCTGAACCTTCCTCGCCAAGCTGACACACACCTCAGGAAGCATTTTTGCAGTCGGAAAAAAACACTCGTCACCATGGCCGCCGAGAAGAAGGACTCCAAGACCTGGGTGCAGTCGAACGACGGCGTCGTCATCACCGTCGGTACGTCTGGAGCCTTTCCCCTCATCTCTTGCCATGAATATGGCGATCTTTTACTAATTTCACCAATAGACCGTATTGTTGCGGAGCGTTCTATGCTCATTAAGAACATGCTCGAAGACGTCGGCGACGACAGCATTTCTCCCGAGAACCCCATTCCTATCCCCAACGTACGTATTGCCCTTCTACCGTTAGTCCACGGCGTCGCATAGTACTGACTCTTTCTTTTCAGGTTAACGAGGCTGTTCTTCGCAAGGTCATCGAGTGGTGCGACCACCACCGCAACGATCCCCCTCAGACTCAGGACGACGAGAATGATGCTCGCAAGAAGACAACCGAGATCGAGGAGTGGGACCAGAAGTTCATGCAGGTCGATCAGGAGATGCTTTTTGAGATAATCCTCGTATGTCATTCTTCCGTTCTGAACCCTTTTCGCATACCGAGTTAACTCGACTCTAGGCCTCCAACTACCTCGATATCAAGCCCCTCCTCGATGTCGGCTGCAAGACTGTCGCCAACATGATCAAGGGCAAGTCTCCCGAGGAGATCCGTAAGACCTTCAACATCACGAACGACTTCACCCCCGAGGAGGAAGAACAGATTCGCCGTGAGAACGAGTGGGCTGAGGACCGCTAAACATTATGAGCAAATTGGGTGGCAGAACAGCCGAAGAGGGTGTGGTTGATTCCCTCGGCCTTTCTCGTCACTCTTAATGTGTGATGCATCGTGCTCCGGCGTTTGACGATTCGTTCTCTTATTCGGTTTTCTACAGTTGCCTGGAAAGTTTGCGGTTGAGCACCGAGGCCGGAATTGGGTGTCTGGGTCCTCAGGACGGACATGGACGGCAGTGCAGCAGAATGGATTAACACAATCATCCATTGAGCAGCAGATCCATAGAAACTGCTGCATTAGTCTGCCGTACGGTTACTACGGCAGGCAAGTCTCTTTAACATTTTAAGTCTTTCGGTAATATTGTTCCCGTTGAAGGAAGTGATGAGGTGATGATACATGTACTCTTATTGCGATGGGGATGCCATGACTGCAGTGGTAATTTAAGACAGCCTGGAAATACACCATGTCACCAAGAGGATGCGGGCCATGGGCAACGCACTATCCCATCTGGTTCCGACTACGGCTATGCGCGATAAGCTGAGATCAGTTCGCAACCTACCTATCAAGGTTGACGTTGCCTTCCGTCGACATACATTACAGTAACCTGGGTCTACGCACCCTGGCGACAGTATCGACGTACGAAGGATTTCGTGTGATTGCCACATTCATGAGATTCACATCAACTTCACATCGGGTAGTCAGGCATACGAATTAACGTTAAGATTCCCCCATGGGAGCCACTAGGGGTCGCAAGGGTGTCGACGTCACGAGAGAATCGAACCGAACCAAACAAAGCACCAACAATGTCGTGGGGGCCCCGTGTCTTCGTTCTGAGGCATCAATGATTTTGCATTCCTTTCCCTATGACCGTAACATGCAACACGTAGAGTCTAGCCGAGCCGGGCATCCCAGCTTTTCCGTTTCCCCTCCATCCTGAAGACTCCCCCACGATTCGGACTCGTGTTGGTGTGAGCCCGGTGTTTCAACACCCCTCCCAGAAGAAGTTTCCCAAGTCGAGCGCAATGTCGTCGTTCGGTCGGCGGTACCATCGGGATGGAGTCCGCAGGGTAAGGTGGAATCTTGATGAGACAAGGAAGCGAGATGCTTAGATGCCGAGGCTGGTCTTGCGCCAGTGGCGACGCTTCGCGTTGTAGCTGTAGGTCCGGACATGTCAGTAATCCTCGTTTCGTTAGAGCCTTCGAGCTCGCTTCATTCCAGTCCCGGATCAACCGTGATCGCTGGGACGAGCAGACGAAACTACTCGGGGAGGGCTGTATCGTACCGAATGGTGTTACCGGTGCGGAGGCGGATCCATTGGGGGATAGGGCGGTTCTGCTTCTGCGCCTTGGCGAGCTTCTGCTTCGTGCGGAAAGACTTGTGGCTCTGTAGGTATCACGAGGGAAAGAGTCAGCCTCCTGATATTCTGTTTGTAGTTCTTGCCCGAAACCTCGTTCGTAATGATGATTTTGCCCCTCCTTCTCTCTCATCCCACCCGCCGCCGACGGACGGCGAAACGCGCGCCTGCAGCGGCCAAAATCTTTTGAGGGCTCGATCTTCGAACCATCATCATATTCGTCGTGAGGGAATCGGAGTTTTCAAGAGAATCACACGTACCGGCATTTTGACGGCTTTGGCTGATCGAAATGGTCGAGTCCTTGGGGGGTGCAGTTGTTCTCCGGTTTGGGTGGTTGAGTCGATAGAAAAAGTGAGAAATTCTTGTGCACAAGGCGTACCGGGTTAGCGAGCCCGCAATTTGCCTGATTGGCGGGAGGGCAAGGGGTGGAGTCGGTCACGCTTTCCTTGCAAAGAGTCACTGTCAAGTCTTTTGAGCAGCCTGCCAGACACTTGCGACCGGCTGGTCGATGATTAGATAAGCTTCTCTGCTCGGGGGGATTCCTGCCTGAGGCAATCCCCTCAGTCAGCTTTGGCTTATGTGATAATCCCTGAAATGCCGATAGGCTCGAGCGGCCGACGATCCCAGAAATGGTAGGCCGCGGACCCGTTTTGAACGCCCAGATTGCCCATCCATGCATGGACGTCTTAAAAACTGTCAATTAGGGGGTGAGGGGAGACGAGACCCGTACCTTAAGGCTTAAGGGGTGTGGCGGCCATCGAGATTTCTTTGACAACGGTTCTTTGATCTACCTTGCCTTACACTGGTTGCAAAGACAAAACAGCTTTGACGAAACGACGAAACCACGAATCAGCAAATTTCGGACAAAAGACAAGAAACAGCCCCTGATTTTCGAGTTGAAGACACAACACATGTTCGACATTGTCTCCCCTTGGCGAATTGTTGTTGTGCTCTTCTTTTCCTTGCACATTTGTTCACTTTGACTCCTTGTACATACACAAGACAAAAGCCAGCGGAGCTTTTGTTGACTTCCGTCATTCTGCAATTCCCCGACCCCTTTGGAAACAAGCCACCTTTTTGCCTACCCTGCCTCACCGTCACCCTTCTGTCCCGAGGCCAACCGCGTAAATTGTGACAGCCTATTCCGAGTCGCAAAACGCATACGAACACCGCACTCGGCTCTCCCCAACCCTCTTCCGAACGAACTCGAACAACAAAACACACACTCCAAAATGGGCGCGAGCATGTCATGGCTTTCCGGCCTCCTCTGGTCGAAGAAGGAGATTCGGATACTGATTTTGGGCCTGGTATGCAAACCCGATAATGTCCTCCTTCAACCAGCTTCGCAGGCACCAACCAACCCTCCGAAACCCGGAACGTGCAAGGCTGACAGATCCCCATGATGACGACTGCAGGACAACGCTGGCAAGACGACACTTCTGTACAGGCTAAAAGTGAGTTTGCGAACAAGAACCCCTGCGTGCGCGCTGCGCATCCGGACGTACGGCATGGAACTAATCTCTGGGTGCTATTCAGATTGGCGAGGTCGTTACCACGATTCCGACGATAGGATTCAACGTCGAGTCCGTCACATATAAGAACCTCAACTTCAATGTCTGGGTATGCGAGCCCCTTCGCCCATCTCCCATCCGGGACAAGGAAAACCGACACTAACACGAGCGCTCTCGCGCGCCTTGTCCTGTAGGATCTAGGCGGTCAGACCAGCATCCGCCCGTACTGGCGGTGTTACTACGCCAACACGGCCGCTGTCATCTTCGTCGTCGATTCGACCGATATCGAGCGCCTGCAGACCGCCGCCGAAGAGTTGGGCGCCATGCTCAACGAGGAAGAGCTCAAGGACGCCGCCCTTTTGGTCTTCGCCAACAAGCAGGATCAGCCCGGCGCCAAGGGCGCGGGTGAGATCTCAGAAGCCCTGCGCCTGGGCGAGCTGAGGGACCGCAACTGGAGCATCATGGCCTGTTCCGCGGTCGACGGTAGCGGTGTCACGGAAGGCATGGACTGGCTTGTCGTACGTTGCCTCTGCCCTCGAAGAAAGACGAGACAGTTGTTTCTGAATTGCATATGCTGACTCATTCACCAGCAAACCGTCAACCAGGAGTCATAACGCGGGGTTTTCGACCCCTGGACTCTGTACAGCAAAACCAAGGTACAGCCTTTACATATAACGCCCTTCATGATTATAATTACAAAACCTCTCCGTTTGGGTAGAGCTGCGCATTGGTGTGTGGGTGTGTTGGCCGACATCTTTTGGGCGAGGACGGGTTTCGTTGGCCCGGAGTATCGCATCGAGTCGTTTTGAGTCTTCTTTTCGAAGGGAATGAGGGAGAGTATGGGTAGAGGGTGGCCGACAGCCAGCCGCGTATGTTGCTGCGCCTGCAACTGGCAGCACGAGGGGTTATCGAACATGACCGAACTGATGACACGTGGTTTTACTCATATACAACTTCATCACGCGATGAGAAGGCATGGATAGGGTGTGAGACAGTGAGAGTGAGAGTGAGAGAGAGAAACCCGAGCTTATGTTTTTATCGGTTTATATGTTTCTAATGCCAGCACGGGGACGTCGTACTACGTCCCTGATTCCGTTCTGACAACATCTTTGCTGAGATGATGGCCGGCTGGCTAGAAGAGCCGAGCGAGCCGGGTCTAGACAAACTGTCCCTCACTGCGAGTCATTTATTCGGGATGCCACCATCGATAGCTAGCAGACGATTCAGATTAGATGGTTGGTGACCTATACCAATCTATTGACGACGACCATCGCTCCAATCAATATCGGCAAACCCCACGGCTCGCCCCTGACCGCCTCTGCCGTTGCCGAAGGACGCGACACGGGCGGCGTGGGGCATAGCTCCTCCGTCCTCTCGCCGCCCGAGGACCGTCGCTTCGCCACCATCCCGGCCTCGAAGTAGCAAGTCGTGGCGTCGGTCTCCGATGTCGTCCGCGTCGGGATGGCGGGGGTGGGAGGTGACACGGTGGACCTCGTCATGTATCGCTTGGAGGTGGCGTCGATGATTGAGGTTGACGAGCCGGCGGTTGTGGAGGCCCGGGGCGACGGCTGGCAGGCCATTTCCCAGCTGGGGCCGCATACCTCGGTCGTCGGACAGTGCCAGGCGTCGGAGGCGTCGTCTTGACAGCACCGTTGGTCTGGGGGCATACAGCCGGCGGCGCAGGGGATTTGGGGGGAGGCGCATGCGGTGATGTACCTGGTTGTGGGTGACGGCGTGAGGTTTGCGGGCGCGATGAGAGGCAGGAAGGCGATGAGGTACAGTGTGAGGAGCATGATCGCGGTATTTCTTCTGAGGTATTCCTTCTGAGGCTCTTTCGAGATTGATATTGTTGGAGGATGTGGAGGGGTCAGGGTGAGCGTGGCATTGTAGTTTAAGAAAGGCGACTGTGGTGAGCTTGACGTGGGCGTTTTGGGGCTATCCATGTGCCGGTACCAGCCCGTCTCGCCTCAATGGGGATTTTCGTGAATCATCATCACTTACACCATACCGCATCTGCGATCGGTTCAAGTTTGCTCACCAAGATTGCTGTCATGGGCGGCACGCCGCGGTGCCCGGCTCGGGTGCGGGTGCGACGTTTCCCGCTTTGCCCCCTCCGCAGCGGAGAGTTTGCCACGTTTGTTCGCTCCCGCTTGTCCCCCGTCGGGCCTGGAAATCGAACTTAGGTTGCTTTCTCAAGAGGGCTTGAGGCGCGGGGGTTGGAGGGAACGTTTCTTATCGGATTGGTACCCGTGTTTCGTGATATCGTTGTCGCATCGGAGGGAAAAGGAGCCATTCTGGATTTGCTCCGCGCACCGGGAGGAGAAAATGTAACCGTACTAACGCCTATGGTTGGAAATAGACGTCCAGAGTCCCTCGCGATGGTGCTCTGGTGTTCCGTATACTGCAGTCGACCTCCCGGGGCCGCGGGGCCGCGTCATGACCAGAGGCTCACATACAGATCACCTACACAGGCCGGGAAGGCTTCCGTGATGGAGTACATCAGAGATGTGGAGTAGCGACGATCTTCCGGGCCGTTGCAGACTGAGAATATGCTCATCGGAATCTTAAGGCCCCTGTGTTGAGGAAAGCGACGGGTTAGGGAAGGGTTGCGCCGCCGGGAGTTTGTCGCTACTCGTGTTGGTTGGCGCTGTGTCAGAGTAGGAATGTCGATAATCCACTTTCGTTCATTTCTTCCAGTGCACCAAGGCAACCATTTGGAGGCTTTTCAAAGTTGGCCTTTCAAAAACTGCGACTTGTTCTATCTTTTGAAGCAGTCGAGGGCATTGCATGGGGAGTTTAATGTAGAGGCATCAGGATCCATGTCAATGACGCGAGGGACAATTCGCTGATCCCCGCGTAGGCGGACCATTTAAGCAGCTTCTCTTGCTGCAACGATTACATCACCTGTATTTTGTCCTACGGCTTGACCGTCTTGTCGAAGCCATGCTGCGAGATGTAACAGATACCAGGAGTCTCGGCTTGCGTTTCCAAGCCGAACGCCAGTGGTTGGGACGGCCAGAGGGGAGATCACTTGCCGCTGCGTATTCTTTACAAGTATTTCTTATCCTAGAGACAAAGCCGAGCATCGTCGAAGGTGTCTCCTGATGAGTTGCGATGTTGACGGCGGTCTGGATGCCACCTACTTGATTGCCCCTAACCACGCCGGCATGTCTCCGACGTGCCGGAACGGTGTGTTTGGTTTCTGAGGAGCCTTCCGAAGATGCTTCCGCTCAATGTTCTAATCCGCGCCACACGACGGTCATCTACCCCTCCCTACTGCCTCTAAAACAAATGTTCATTGATGGGGAATTATCGCGGTGTGAGCCACGGGGATGTCAGAGCAGGGGACTTGCCTCGAGTGATACCAGACATTCGGGAGCACTGCCATTTCGAACGGTGTATTCAGAATCTGTGATGTTGATTGCGACCGAATGATACCCTTCTCAACTATTCCAAAGTCTAGATAAACCAAACATACCGGGCGCGGATCCGAAAACCCGGACATCTCCGGGATATCACCGAGATGGGACGTTCCGAGGTCTCGGCAATGTCACATAATTGTCACCGACAGCCACTCAGGCAGAGCCCGCGTGGACGGAAGGGCCACCGAAGGCCAAACGGCTCCCCACCCGGAGGTCTGACTTGCATGTCCGACCATGTGACAGCGCGCATCAATAACATCCTCGGCATCGGCGATTGGAGGGCTTTAAATGCTCAAGAATCATCGGCGATAGCGCACTGGCTTCTCGACTATTTTGCTCCACTCTATCCTGGGCGAGATAGGGGACGGACAGAAGGTTTTAAAGACATGCTGGGGGGAAACCAGTCTGGCCAATGATGTCATGGCCGCTGACTTCCGGATTTCCGTATTTGGGCAAACCCCGACTTCCAGATTTGGGCAAAAGACACGAAAGTGAGCATGGTGGACATTGTGGTTGAGTTGGCTCTGATGGATGTACAAGGGTTGGAGACGCGATGGCCGGCCGGCTTAACATTTGGAGAATTGAGTCTGACTTTTAGACGTCAAACTGTTCATCCAATCATCCAAACACCGATGGTTTCTCGGGCGGCGTGAGCAATTCGAGGTTCATCCCTCCAGGTTGTCGTCTTCGGAAGCGCAACGAGTCCGGCAGGCTGTGGCCACTCAAAAGGAAAAAGATGTTCCTACGTACAACGGCGTCTGCCGGTGTGCCTGCTGGCGCATTCGACTTGACGTTGGGCCGTTTAGGTGCATGTAAGTGGTCTGATGGAACAAGATCCCGCGGCGGCACGTCCATGCGGGCTGCAGACTGGGGGTGATCTTTCCCGCGAGTTATCTCCGCATCGCCGCGAAGGCTGGAACCTTCATTTTGAAGCCAACTTTGGGTATGCATGATGCAACGAACCTGTCCTCCCCCGCAACGTCTGGGGGAGGCGAGAAGGTCCGGAGGATGGAGGACATGACTGATGTACCCGGCAAGGAGGAGGCCAACTTGGCAGTGCTTGTGGGACCCCGCCGTTGTCGGAGGGGTCAGGGAAGGAGGTGTGCCACCGGTGAAGAACAGTAATGTGTGTTTACAAGCTGAAGGATCAAGACGATGAGTGTGGTACTTGTAAATTTTTTTTTTTTTTTGGAGAAACAGAGTGACCTGGTTTGAGCTATATCAAGAGACTATGGGAAACCCTGGTTGGTGTCGTCGCCATTGTCCTAACAAAACTCGAACAACAAGTTCAAGAGAGGCGGCGAGGCGAACCGCACAGCTCGGTCCGCAGCAAACGCAGCAACGAGTGGAGTTGCAGGGATGAGCAATTCTCAAATGGAGCTTCTGGTGGACCTCGGGCATCCCAAGCTTGCATTCATCTGCCTCTCCATTGGCCGAGTTCCCACCGGAGCTTCAAGAATCTGAGAGAATCCCCTGCCCGGTTGACGCATGTCGTGCCCTGGACTTGCTGCTTCAGTGCTTCGTAACTTGAGCGCCCTGACTGGGAGAGGAGTGAAAGCCATTTTTTTTTTTGGCTCCAAAACCCGAAAAATTGTTATTGATATGGAGCAAGCATGAGGGAGGGGCCGAGGTTCCCCATCTCCAGCTTTGGTATTACCCAACAGCCGGGGGGAAAAGGGAACCTTTCATTCTTTTGCCGTGGAAGTTGAAGAGTATTTATCTTTCCCCTTTCCCTCCAATAGACCCTGGTAGGCCCTCTTTGATCTGTCTCTTGGTTTTGCCTCGCCGCCTGCTGCCTGCGATTGCTCGTGTTTAAGTTGAAATTCCACCTTCACACCCGAACCTCAGCCTCCTCACACCCCGAACGAAAAGACGAGACCACCGACACAATGAGTTCCGACGACAAGCCCCCATCCACTTACCGGTACAACGAGAAGCCGGTCTACACGACCTCCAATGGCGCCCCCGTCGAGAACCCCCAGGCCTGGCAGCGCATCGGTCCCCAGGGCCCTCTGCTGCTCCAGGACTTCCACCTGATCGATCTTCTTGCGCACTTTGACCGCGAGCGCATCCCCGAGCGTGTCGTTCACGCCAAGGGTGCCGGTGCCTACGGCGAGGTTGGTTGAGGGCTCCTTCTGCGGTGGCGGATCCGGCGCGAGGATACTGACGTTTGCTCGCAGTTCGAGGTCACCCACGACGTTAGTGACATCTCGTCCATCAACATGCTCAACCAGGTCGGCAAGAAGACCAAGGCCCTTGTCCGTTTCTCGACTGTTGGTGGCGAGAAGGGCTCCGCCGACTCTGCGCGTGATCCCAGAGGTTTCTCAGTCAAGTTCTACACCGAGGAGGGCAACTGGGACTGGGTCTACAACAACACTCCCATTTTCTTCCTGCGTGATCCCGTCAAGTTTCCGGTAATTAGTTCTTAGCAGTGATGGTGTTTTCGGAACCTGTTGTAACTTGTCATAGGTGTTCATTCACACCCAGAAGCGCCACCCGCAGACCAACCTCAAGGATGCTACGATGGTAAGTCTCACTCACTCATCAACCCAACTCTCATATTGGAATGACATGTTGACTCGACTAGATGGTAAGCAATGATTCTTTAAACTCATGATGCGTCATTCTAACGGGCGAACGGTTTGACTACTGGACTTCCAACCAAGAGTGCATCCACCAGCTGATGCACCTGTTCTCCGACCGCGGCACCCCTTACTCCTACCGCCACATGAACGGCTACTCCGGCCACACGCACAAGTGGACCAAGCCCGATGGCTCCTTCGTCTACGTCCAGATCCACCTCAAGACGGACCAGGGCAACAAGACCTTCACCAACGAGGAGGCTGCCAAGATGGCCTCGGAGAACCCCGACTGGCACACGCAGGACCTCTTCGAGGCGATCGAGCGTGGCGAGCACCCCAGCTGGACCGTCTACGTGCAGACCCTCACCCAGGAGCAGGCCGAGAAGTTCAAGTGGAACATCTTCGACCTGACCAAGGTCTGGCCTCAGAGCGAGGTGCCCCTCCGGCCCTTTGGCAAGCTCACCCTCAACAAGAACCCCGAGAACTACTTCGCCGAGATCGAGCAGGCCGCCTTCGCCCCTTCGCACCTCGTCCCCGGCGTCGAACCCTCCGCCGACCCCGTCCTGCAGTCCCGTCTCTTCTCCTACCCCGACACCCACCGCCACCGCCTCGGCGTCAACTACCAGCAGATCCCGGTCAACAAGCCCCTCAACGCCTTCAACCCCTTCCAGAGGGACGGAGCCATGGCCGTGAACGGCAACTACGGAGCGAACCCGGTAAGCCACTCCTCCCGTCTTCGATCCCTCGCGAGCTGCGGAGAGGTCGACGACGTAATAACCGACAACCACGCTAACTTCCCTCAGAACTACGCCTCCACCTTCCGCCCCTTGAGCTACAAGCCCGTCAAGGCCGTCAACACGCCGCACGAGAAGTGGTCGGGCGAGGTGGTGACGGACCTCTTCGGCCCCGTCAAGCCCGAGGACTACGAGCAGGCCCTCGGCCTCTGGAAGGTCCTCGGCCGCCAGGAGGGCCAGCAAAAGAACTTTGTGCACAACGTCTCCGGCGCCCTCGCTGGCGCGCGCGCCGACGTCCGCGCCCGCACCTACGAGATGTTCTCGCGGGTCACGCCCGAGCTTGGCGAGGCCATCAAGAAGGAGACGGAGAAGATTGCAGAGTGAGTCCCTTGCCAATTCTTCTTTTGACCGAAGGTGGAACGAAATAGGACGTGAGATGCTGACTTTTATTTTTTTTCCTTCTCCCTACCAGGCCCACCAAGGCTAAGTTGTAAGCCAACCGGGAATTGAATTACGTGGCCCTAAGAAAGATCACGTTAGTTTGGGAGCACGAATGATGAAGAAAGGTTGCTGTCAGTAGCTTGAAATGTCGAAACAGTGCGAGATGCTACGAGTAGCGTTGTGTATGACCATCACCTGGACCCTACAAGGTGTGAGGAATTGGAGGGTTAGTTGACGAGACATCATGTCAGCTGGGCAACGTCACCAGAACGAGAGAGGCCTACTCATTAAACCCTACTAGAAATCCAGAGACCAAAAAAATTTATGAAACAAAAATTGAAAACCAAATTCACAGGTCTTTTGGGGGGAGTAAAAAAAAAAACAATTCGTGTAATTCTATAGACATGATATACAGGTTGCTTACGTTCTTCAACCATTAAATAACAATCAAACGATGCCCTGGTATATTGGTATATATGTATGCGCAGAAATTACNCCATTTTCGGTAAAAAAAAAAAAAAAAGCAAAATAAAAGTGTCCAATCCCGTATGTCCGTCGTCCCGGGCTTGCGCGCCTAGGGAAACCGCTAATTCCGGCCCATCTACATCGTCATCTTCTATACCCGTACACGCCACGAGGGGCTCAAAAACATAAAAAAAGCCAAAAAAAACCCAAAAAACCGGTAAGGTTGGTTGGTACTCTTCGCTTTCCGGTCGATTAGACCTTGGAACGGATTTTCGCTCCCGGTCTTTACCTCCCTCCTCCTCACTCCCGCCGAAGAGCGAGAGATGGAGATAGAGAAGGATCGACAGACTAGCAGCAGCAGCAGCAGCAGTCGAGGCACTCGAAGCAGCAGAGGCCGGCGCAGATACCGCAGCAGATGGCCTTGATGAGGTGAGAATCGTTCGTTAGCTATTTCGTTCGGCAGCGCGGGGGTGAGAGCCTCTAGCATCAGCCTTTCCCCGACCTTGGTTTCCAGATGTGCAACTTTTTTTTTTCTCTTCTTTCTCATCTCGGGCGAGAGGAATTGGGGGGGAAAAAATAGAGACGTAGGGAGGTGAGGTTTTTTTTTTTTTTTTTTCCAAGAGGGAAAAGGTAGAGCTGTAAGTGCATGCAAGTGCAAGCGTAGGCAGGCTTGGGCTTGGGCTTAAAAGAGTCGGGAGATGGTGAAGGGGGATCCGTCTACTTACTCCGCCGTTGCCGCCTCGGTCCTGCTGGGGTCCGTGGTGCGGTCCATGGCCGCCGCGGAGGGACATTGTCTGGTCTGCCATCATGGGCTGCATGGGACGCTAGGTGGGAGAGGGTTGATCAGCTTGGTGTCTTGAAGTTGAAAGGTAGTCGAGGCGCGGGCCCGGGATGCGGAGACCGATCGGAGATCCTTTGAGGGTGGGGCGCTTACAGGTTGCTCGGCGCTGATTCTGCTGGTTGAGAGCATGGCAGGGGCGGGCTCCTTGGGCATCTGGTTGTACTCGACTTGACCGGACATTTTGAGTTGTTGGTGAGGTTGGGTTGGGGAATTAATTTGCGAGGTGCAGCGCCCGAGGTCGTTGGACGTTTGTTTACTGTTGATGCACTTGTGTCTTTGGAGCGGTTCGTATCGTGGTTGGAGGAAACTCTTTGAAACGAGAGTGGGATGTTTTCAAGTGCGAGACAGAACGAGGATGTTGTCGTGAGGGAGAGGGAAGAGGGAGTTTATAATGGTTATGAGAGTCAGAGCTGTATCGACCGGGACGTGCAGGACGCGATCGGTCACCTTTAAATAAGAGATAGGTCAGAAGGCATGGAAGATGGGATCGAAGGAAAAACCCAGAAGTTTCAAAGGTTGCGTGACCCACGACTCTGCCCCCCAAGCCGGGACCACCCCCGTCATGCGAGGCCAAAGAGAGGGCCGGAAGAGAAAAGGGCAGACCGAAATTTGAGTGATGCACAGCCTGGGGCGCGCGCTCTCAGCTTGCAAAGGGTTACGATGGGGGAGAGATGGATGAGCCTCATGGACTGGGGGGTTCTTCGGTGGGTCGAACGAGCCTACATAATCCCTGGTGCGATTCCGTGGGGAACTTTGAGGGGGCTGTTCACGGTTCTGTTCTGGAAGAAAAAGAGAAGGGAGAGACAGTATGTGCGTACGTACGCACGCGTACAACGTAAGAGTGATGGAAGGAAACCATGCGGCGCATGGATGCAGATGGACGGGACACAAGCAAGGATGGACTGGCTTTCGACCGCGCCGGTTCTGTACGCGGCTTCTTTTCGGTGTGTCTGGGAATCATCCCAAGGCAGCTTTCTGTTTTACGAGGGCTGACCGGCTTTCGGCACCTTTGCGCGCATCCGCGTCGAATTCTTTTCCGCGGTGAGTTGGCTCACCGGCGCGGTAGGCGTGACTTGGATATCCCGTCAGGCGACTTGCCGTAGCGGCATTGTAGCATTGGCATTTCGGGGGGGATACTCTTAGGTGCGCAAGGAGGATGATCTCAGCGGGGGTGGCTGTGGGGGTGCGAGAAAGACACCGAACGCGGGACGCATCTGTATGACAAGACTGACTACGGCACTGGGCGGGAAAGCTTGTTCTGGCATTGGCATTGCCGCTCTTTTTGGGATGGAAGCGGGTTGTTCAGGCGCCTTTGCGTTCTGGATGTTACCTGCTGCATATTGCATATCAGACGCTTGCTTAGTACAGAGCGTCTAAGAGAGCAATGTAAGATGAGATGATGTTCGTTGATCGTTAAGGATTTGCACGGCTATGCCGTTACAGAAGCTGTTTCTGAGGTTTGCTACCACGTCGTAATTTCCCTCGTCCAATTTCTTTGGTCCAATTTGTACTAGCTAAAGCGGCAGTGAGCATCGGATACCTGCTACAAACGTGTAGTAATTACTCTTTGCATTCCCATAGTGTTTGGATAACAGGTGGGTTCTGGTAGGGAGATATCGCCGGCAAGACCGATCTGGGTGGATCGGGCAACGGTGACGGAGCTGACTCGTTCCAACGATTAAGGACCACGGGACGAAACTGGATCGCTTCTTTACTCTTTTGAGGGCGTTGCTCCGGTTTGTTCCCCTTCATGGGCTGAGCAGCCCGACTAGGGCTTGGAAGTCCTACAGTGATGCGGTTTATGGCCTTTGGCTTTGGAGGACAGAACGACTCGCCAGTGACGTCCCGAAAATCTCTACCGGCGGGTAACTTCTGCCAGGGGTTGAGTTTTTGGGCTCAACTGAAACAAGCAGAGGACTGGAGAGACTTCAGATGCAGAACCCAATGATGGACAAGGAGTGTTTAAACACAACGCATTCGGGAAACGCAACTACGGTGTTATAGATGTGGTATTCCGTTGAATTACGCGTACTCTGTCGGAGTACCTACTACTCATACTCGCCCGTCGTAGAGTCGTTGCCGGACGATGATCATATTTTTGATCTTATTTTTAGAACGGGCAAGGATGCGTAAAGTGTGTGGCTCAGTCGGAAAACCATACTGTAGATTGTTTGTAAAGTGGGAATCCTGGTTGCCTAAGCCTTACCACAACGACGTTGAAAAAAAAGAGACCCTAGCCGCACTGCCACGCGTTCTTGCCAGATTCCCCCCGTTCTTTAAAGCTGTTTCCTCGCAGGGTGCGCGTTTCGTTTGCCCGAGGGCAACGTGTGAGCCGAAAGGCTTCACCAGACGTCCAAGCCGGATAAAGAGACAATGCCCGTGTGGGCTGTGGGAAAGTTCAACGCGCGTCGAGCTCCGCAGGGGAGAGCCGCACCCGTATTTTGAAGAAGACAAAAAGGTCTAGGGCCAACGGAAAGACTCAAAAGGCATGGATATCCTCGACGCATCTCAGTTTTTTTTGTGCTCGTCGAGTCTATGAGATGGTCTCCTCTCCTCTCGGTATAGTACCCTTGGGCTATAATGCCGTGGATCCATCACTGCTCGGCGCGCGACCGGCAGGACCGGCCTAACGGTGTGCGCGGCAAGGTATGACGCTCCGAGTAAGCTCGTCAGCACCAACCTTCCGCCGCTTTCTTCATCGCTGAGCAGAGCCAAGCAATTCTGGTTCTCGACGGATGTTGGAGCCGGCTGGTGGGGCCTGGGCCTGCCGGATACCTGCCTGAGACTTGGCTCAAGCCGGCGACTTTTCGAGCGCCGCTGTAATCAATCCCGTATCCCAGCCAGTATAGAGCTCCTGGCCGCCCTTCTTCCTTCTTCCTTTCCCTTGTTATTGACTCTTTACCATGAAGTGTGCTTTCTCCCTGAGGCGAAAAGAGAGAGTTGGACTTCGTAATCATGAATTCCAGGGACGGTGAGGAACCAAAGGGGGAACCGAGACCCCTGACGATCTGATGTAGGAGGATTTAGCGTACGCCTTCCTCTGCACCCGATATGTGGGTTACCCCATGTCAAGTCAACCGCAGGGCGCGCGGTCTTGTTCGCTAATACACTGGCAACCATGCCCAGCCAGCCGTCCTTTCAAGCTTTAAAGCCAACCACCGTCCAGGTGCGTAACGAATTCCAACACAACAACAGCCAATCTTGAGTTCGTGGAGCGAAGTCAAGAAGTCAACACGCAAGCCTGCAAGCCTGTTCACCTATCTCCAAGAAATCAACGCCTAGGAGACAAAAGGGAGAAGCAGAAAAAGAGAACAACACAGCACGCAGCCATGTCGTCAGAAACCGAGCTGCGACATCTGACCCCGCACGCCGCGGGCCAGGCCTCCATTCCGACCCCGGCTCCGGCCCGGGTCCACGCCAAGACCGCAGCGACCCCCGACGTCCGGGACGCTTACCCCTCAGAACCCGGCAGCGGCGACGAGAACAGCGGCGGCGAAGGCGCCACGCGCGACGCCCACGGGCAGGGCCACGAGTTCTCCTCCCTCCCGCCCGTCGACGGCGGGAAGCAGGCCTGGCTGTTCCTCGCCGCCTGCTTCGCCGTCGAGATGCTCGTCTGGGGATTCCCCTTCGCCTTCGGCATCTTCCAGAACTATTACTCCACCAACCCGCCCTTTGCCGGCCAGTCCAACATCGCCGTCATCGGAACTTGCGCCATGGTAAGTCCGGAAATCTAGTCTCGCCGGCGTATCCCGGATTCCAAACGGAAGGACCGCCTAGTCTATCTCTCTCCCCCCCCCCAAGCTGACACCTTTCTCAAGGGAATCATGTACCTCTCCGGCCCCCTCGTGATCGGGCTCCTCCGGCTCTTCCCCCGCCACGGACGCCATGCCCCCATCCTCGGCCTCCTCATCATGTGCTTCTCCCTGGCCATGTCCTCCTTCTCCAGCACCGTCACCCACCTTATCGTGACCCAGGGCGTCTTCTACGCGATCGGCGGCGCCATCACTTACTGCCCCTGCATCCTCTACCTCGACGAGTGGTTCGTCCGCCGCAAGGGCATGGCCTACGGCATAATGTGGTCCGGCACCGGCCTCGCCGGCGTCCTCCTCCCCCTGCTGATGGAGCACCTCCTCTCCACCACCGGCTTCCGCACGACCCTCCGCCTGTGGTCCGGCCTCCTCTTCGCCCTCACCGCCCCGCTCGCATACTTCATCAAGCCCCGCCTCCCGCCGACCTCCCAGGCAACCCTCACCCACGCGCGGCCCTTCACCAACCTGCGCTTCCTCCTGACCCGCCCCTTCGCCCTCCACCAGCTCGCGAACGTGGTCGAGGCCCTCGGCTTCTTCCTCCCGGGCATCTACCTCCCCTCCTACGCCCAGTCCACCCTCAACGCAGCGCCGTCCCTGTCCGCCCTGACGATTCTCCTGGTGAACGTCGCCTCCGTCATCGGCTGCGTCGCAATGGGGTCCCTCGTCGACCGCTTCTCCGCCCCGTCGTGCCTGTTCCTCGCCAGCATCGGCGCCGCCCTCGGCACCTTTCTCATCTGGGGCTTCTCGACGAACCTGGGGCTGCTGTACCTCTTCTGCGTCGTCTACGGCCTCTTCGCGGGCGCGTATACGTCGGCGTGGCCGGGCATCATGAAGGTCGTCACCGAGCACGAGAGGGAGAAGCAGCGCGGCGTCGACCCGAGCATGGTGTTCGGCATGCTGGCGGCGGGACGGGGCGTCGGCAACGTCATCTCGGGACCGCTCAGCGAGGCGCTGATCAAGGGTTCGCCATGGGCGGGCGAGGTGGCGCACGGGTATGGGAGCGGATATGGCGTGTTGATCGTCTTCACGGGGGTGACCGCTTTATTTGGCGGCGCGAGTTTCCTGTGGAAGAGGATAGGCTGGTTGTAAAGCGAGACTGAAAGACCAACGTTGTTTCACTTCTAGCTTGTATTCAATGATCAATGTCAGATGATCTACACCTATTTTCATGTTCAGAACCATGCAGCCCCCTCTTTCTTGTTTGTAATCAGACCTCGAGACCCATGTAATGCAATAGATACTTTTGTAAAAGCTAATGATTGCCGATTCCCTTTTCCCGTATGTCGATGTTGCGCCAATAATACTTTTTCCACAACAAACATGCTCTTTCAACACCTTTTTGGTACTTTGCAAAGAAAATCAAGTCTATGGGTAGACAGAGTCGCCGCGCGCGAGCAGCGGTCGCTGATCCCACTGATCCTCGTCAATGCTCTGGTCATCCTGGTCTTCCTCATCAACGGCGTCGTCGTCCGTCCGGTACATGAAGTACTGCGCAAAGATGCCCATATCAAGCAGCAGCGTTCCCAAGCTGCCGGCAAGCCAGCTTAGGTTGACCAGGATGTAACGCCCGTAGACGGCATTCGCCTCGCCGGGACGACACTTGTCGTTCTGGCAGCGGGGATCGTAGGCGAAGATGCTGAGTACATAGGTCAGGTTGCCCAAGCAGGCGAAGAGGAAGAAGAGCATGCTGACGCCCTCGGTGGACTTGCGGCGGTAGTTTAGGAGGAGCTGGGGCAGGCGGGAGCCAAGGTACAGCACGGCGCAGAACCAGCCGAAGACTTGGCCCAGGGTGTTGAAGGCCAAGGCATCGCTATCGTTGGTCTCGTGGCCGGGCTCATCGGCGTGGGAGTACCTGCGGCTGAGGAACCAGCCGAGGACGCCGGCGGCGCATACCATGAGGACGGCGGTGGTGTTCCAGAGGATGGCCTGCAGGGTCGTTGCGGGCTTGGGCGGAGGGGCGGGGGCGGACTCGGGGCGCATTGGAACGGCGGGAGACAGGTTGGACCAGTCTGAGCCTCGGCGTTCTCGGTCGATGACGGCAGCGGGCAGGAGGCCGGTGCGCTCGTTGGGTTCGCCGGTGCGGTTGCGCGGCTTCGGGGTGGGTGGGACAACCTCATCCTTCCATGTAAATCCCCGGTAATAGAAGCACTGTCCTAAAAGGACCATGTCGGCGATGGTGTAGTAAATAGCGAGGATGATCTGAGGGGCATTAAAGGAGTCATAGCGTCAGCCGGGGGTCCTTGAAGCAGTGTGGCCGAAGCTGCTGGTCAGGTTGGCAAGGGCTCTGACTCACCATGGTTGGTAGGACGCCCTGAAGGACGGCGCCCAGGATATTGAAGACATCGCCCGCCAACCAGACGATGATGAATTGGAGGGACAGGCCGTCAGCGCTGCCGCGGCGGAAGTTCTCGAGGATCTGAGGCGAGAAGACGACGACCCAGCAAGCAATTGAGATGGAACTGGGCGCATCCAGGTCAGTAAGCATCCCACTAACTCACCATAAGATCACGAAAAGTGCAAAACTCACCCGCAGATACCAGAGATGGCCTCAACATCGAGGTTGAGGGGTTCGGTAGGGGGAGCCATAGTGCGAGTCGAGACAGACGGAATTGCGACAAGGGGTACTAACAAAGGGGGAAACTGAAGAAAAGATGTGAAGTGATTAACAAAGTAAAGTATAGTATGATTAACTACAAAAGGATTGCCTCTTCCAACAATTTCTCAGCAGAAGCAATGGCAAAAAAAGACAATGAAAGAAAGAAAGTTGGAGTTCTACCAAGAGAAAATGTCTGAAGATGCTAGATGAGCAGACTTTTTTTTTCCGTTCTCGCCTAGGTCCGAACGAGAGACATTGCAATTCGCGAAGAGGGAAAAAAAAGAAGGTCGCTATTTCGCATGTCGCCGCTGCCCACTTGCGTTTCCGCCTGGGCTCGCGCCATCAGCGTCCACGTGCGCGTGCAAGTTTCTTCCTCGCAGCAGCCGAGTGGCAGACGTCACTGGACCGCCCATCACCGGAATGCAAAAGTAGTGTGCAATTTACAGGGCAACGGAATGCGGGGGAAAAGGCGCTAAAGTGTGCTGAAACATCCACTTTTTCCCTCTGGCAGAATTATACTTTTATGCACCTCGATGCTCTCGGCTCGCCCGCCGAGAGTGAGACGCTGAACCCGCGTCATAGAATGCCAAATGACTAAGAAGGGTATTTATGCTTCCGGTTATGGAAGATCGGAAATCGGCTCGACGCTGGACTGTTTTCACGAAATTCTAGAAAGCCAAGTCGAGTGCCCAGCATTAGCTTAAATACTGTAGAAGGAAATCTTCGCCTAGTGAATTTCTGAGGCAAGTACGTCAGATCTTTTGAATGAATATCATTGGAGCGCACTGCGCGTCCGATGATGCTGATAATGATTCGAATTTTCCAACCCTTCTCCTACCCTTATCTCCCTCGAATTGCCATGATGAGCTCGCACCCAATCTGCTGCTCTCCTATCGCATGAGAGAATTGGTACACTGACCCCTGGCGAAAAAAGGCTAGCCCGAAAGCCGTGACAACTCCGGGCAATGGCAAGACAATATACTGGTGTCTCCCATCCCCAATCCCCCACGGCTCACTGAGGTTACAGGGGGACCATCTCCGGGAGCTCCATTTATCGGAGCTCAGCGGCGAGTCGTGATTCACCGTGACTATGACGGCTCCACGTCTTACATCCAAATTGTCTCTCCTCAAACTAATTGATTAATCAGCCGGACAACTAGCCGCCACTACACGCCGATTCTGATATCCTACACTTTTGGACGTAACAATCCCTTCCTTCGACTGTAATACAAACCTCGAGACCTTCAGCAGTGTATTCTTGGCTTTCAAACATTGTCGTACATACAGTTTATAAACATCAGCAACCTTAAGGATTTAACCCGGGAACCCCGCGACAGCTTCACCGTCCCCACAAGAACCTCGGTATGAGTTCGCAAGCCTTCAACCTCCCCGCACCAGTCGACGACCCCGAGTCCATGTTGTCCCGGAAGTTCGGACGGGAAACCGTCAACTACTTCGCCGGCAGTGTTCTGAATCGCGTTGGCTGGCTCCGTACAGACCACACCTTCATCAGAGCCGCCTTCCAGTTCAAGGAAACCAAGTTTATGCTTCTCAAAGATCTCAGCCCCCTTGTCAGCGCACCGACAAAGGTTCACTTTGTATCCTTTGACGATGTCAAGCCCCTGACTACTGAGGATCCGTTCGGTCCGTCCGAGGAGGACCTGGTCAAGAACTACGACTCGACCGTCACAAAACCGCTCATCATCTTCCTCGGCCTCGAGGAGAGCGCAAAGGTGCCTTTTGAGTACAAAGGTCTCAAGGGCAGGCCTTGGTTTGCCGTTGATGTGACCCCAAAAGGCTCCTACGCCGATGCCGCCAAACAGCTCATTGAGGCTCAGGCAAGCAAAGGCCACACTTTCCTCGAGGGCATGAGACCCATGACCCTCGAGCCGGATGCCGGTAAGTTTTCGCGACTACGTCTCACCCGTTACAGTGACTAACCTAGGTTATCAGCTGGCATTTACGCTCAAGCAAGGTCCATAGCGGACTGGAACACCCGCCACAAGTTCTGTGCTGGATGTGGCCAGCCGACTTTGTCTGGCAACACTGGCTACAAGCGGTTGTGCCCACCCACCGATCTTGCTGGATCGGACACTCCCCGTGAGAGGTTGGAGTGTGCCACTCGTCGTGGCGTCTCCAACATCAGCTTTCCCAGGACAGACCCGACCATGATCGCCGCCGTTATCTCCGCCGACGGTCAGAAGGTGCTTCTGGGCCGCCAGAAGAGGTACCCTCCTCACTGGTACAGCACGCTGGCGGGTTTTATTGAGCCCGGTGAGTCGATCGAGGAGTCTGTCCGACGCGAAGTCCTTGAGGAGAGCGGCGTTAGAGTTGGACGCGTTGTCATTCACTCGAGCCAGCCTTGGCCATACCCCTCAAGCTTGATGATTGGCGCCATTGCGCAGGCTCTGCCTGACGGGGAGACCATTGATCTCGGAAACGACCCCGAGTTGGAGGATGCGCAATGGTTCCCTCTCGATGTTGTCAAGGAAGCGCTCAGGGTTGGTGTCAGTGGACTCGGCGAACCAGCTCCTGAGGGGTATAAGGAGGGCGGCCTTCGTCTGCCTCCCCCCACGGCTATTGCGAACCGACTGCTGACTGCTGTGGTTGAGGGCTTCGCCACGGCGCTTCCCAAAATGTGAGGATAATGGTTTCAGGAGTTGAACTTATAACAGCGTGGTTAGACCGTTCGATAGACGTGAATAAACATGTAGACTTGTCTATGTTTGCCAGCTTTTCGCACAGGAGTTTACTCGATGAGAAAAATCATTATTATTGCCTGTAGCCGTTGTTTGCAGGAAGCCGGCTACCTTATTCGACTTGGCTGATGACCTATCATGAATGGGCTGAGACTTCATGTTTGTTCTTGCCCCGAATGTACATTTTGTTCAAGTGAAGAGCCCAGAAACCCTCAATCAGACATGCTCCTGAAAAGATGCCGTGTGACGTTCAGATATACTCCCAGTGTCTATCACGTGTAACAGCGACGTAGGGCTGAAGACCGGCCGATTGACCTGACTTGAGGTCCCTGGAAACCCCTGTAGCGTCCCCACTAAAACAGCCACGGACAGCGTGTCAGCGCCGCAGACCAGCACCAAGCTCCCGCCCTGTCAAGCTCCATTTCGTCCCTCCCGTCACCTTCAATCGTGCATCCACATCCCGACAATTGCGCCGTCGTCGCACCCTCCACCTGTCCCGACGCCAACGGCCTCTCAGTGTAGTCGTCCGCCAACAGGTACCATTCGCACCCAATTTGCGACTAGAGAGGACCCTCATCTGCCCAAAATGTACCACCTAGCCAAAGGCCTTTACCTCTTGGCCACCAGCAAAGAAGGTTCGCGCATGAAACCGAAGCAACTGTCCCTTTCCCTCAAACGACGAACCCCCTAGCTAACCTCTCCCTCTCCTCGCCCGTCACAGAGTACTCCGTGATCCTTCTGGGACTCGACAATGCTGGCAAAACGACCTTCCACGAACAGGTCAAATCCATCTTCCTTCCTTCCCACCCTGACCCGAAGCTCAAGACCGTGCCGACGGTGGGACAGAACGTCTCGACTATCACCCTGCCAGACATGTACCTCAAGATCTGGGACGTTGGCGGTCAGCACTCGCTGCGCCGGTTGTGGCAGAGCTACTACGCCTCGGCGCACGCCATTGTTTTCATCATCGACTCGACTGATATCGGCGACGGTAACCTCGAGCACGACAGCTCCGATCGCCTCGAGGAGTGCCGCCTTGTGCTCGAGGATGTGCTGCAGCACTCCGAGACCGAGGGCGTGCCCGTACTAGTGCTGGCCAACAAGCAGGACCGCGAGGACTGCGTCGAGGTTGTGCGTATTAAGGAGGGCTTGGTGAAGAAGGTGTTCGAGGGTGAGAAGGCGAGCAGTATCCGCGACTCCAGGGTGCTGCCTGTCTCGGCGCTGACAGGGACGGGCGTCAAGGAAGCAGTGGAGTGGGTGAGGTCGCGGGTGAAATGGAACAAGGAGTCGAGGCCGCCGGTGATGCGGTAGCCGTTTCTGTTTCATCCTCCTGTTCGAACCTTCGCTTACGAGGCATGATGTTTCATTTTCGGGATTCATTAGAACGGCGTTACTGGAGTTGGAATCCTAAAGAAGAGGACGAAGGATTCACCAGGGAGCGGTCATCACTGCTGAAAGGTACGGCTTATTCGGGCGAAGCGTATATGGCTGGGTATCATTTTTACAATCTGTTTTTGAAGACATGAAGCTTTTTCTTCTTTTCTCTCCCTATGCGTCCACTACCCTGTCATTCTCCGCAGACAGGAGCTGCGATATGAGACCGCCGCGATCCCTCCGCTTCGTGTCCTCGGCCAGCTTCTCGTCCACCAGCGTTGAGAACTCCTTTGCCTTCTGCAGCGCCACGTTGCCGCAGTGCAGTAGCGTCACGGCCTCGACGGGAGTGCCCCCCAGCTTGGAGATCTGGCTGATCTCGCCGTGCTTGTTGAGGCTGACGGTGACACTGCTCGTACGGAGCTGCTCCTCGACCCAGTTGGCGTCCACAAGAGTGATCTCGCCCTCATCACCGAAGAAGCTGAAGGTGACGCAGAAGGGGCTGTGCAGCCAGCTCAGGGGCACGGGCTCACGCTCGGCGGGGGTGAAGATAGTGAGGGACTCGCCCTCGTTGCTGGTGTCGGGCTTGCGGAAGTGACGGAGAGCGGCGACGACAGCGAGGCAGGCGGCGTCAACCAGGTTGCCGTCGTGAGAGAGGACGTGGACGTCGGCGCGAACGGACCAGACCTTCTGGCCAGCGACGAGGCACAGGGACTCGGTATCGAGAGCGCCCGAACGGCGGATCGTCTTCTCGAGGAGGCGCGAAAGGAGGACCTCGGCCTCGGTTGGACGGTTGACCTCGAAGGCGGGTGAGGCCATCGGACTCAACTCAGTGGTGATCTGGAAGATGCCCTCGAAGGGGCGGTCTGAGTAGGGGACCGTCACTTCTGCCGACACCTTGACGAGGACCCTATGCAGCTTGTTAGTGAGATGTAACAGCAGCAAAAAGCCGATGACGGTGATGATAATATTCTGACCTCGTCTTCCCAAGCTCCACGTCAGCGACACCGTACTCGTCGCCGTAAGTGAGTTGCACTTTTCGATATTGGTCGAATTCTCGGCCGTCAAGCCTCAAGTTCTCCTTGAGGGCTTGTGTGACGAACGCCTTCTCATTTGCTGACGGCTCGGCTTCTCTGGGCATATTTGCGGTTGAGTATTCGGTGTGTAGAGCGATCTCAGCATAAGAGCTTCTCTCGGAACTTCAGCATTGGTTCACCTTAGTGAGGTCAATCGCATTGGCGGGGCGCTGCAAAAATTCTGCCGGGCGGTGGAAGCCTTCAATGCAGTGTTTCTTACCGACCCTTGCAGCTTGGTCCACTTTTCTGCCCGTCCGCCTGCAGTCTGTTTGCTGGGGGACAGTAACACATCGGATACAATTCATCTGCAGCTGCTGTGCCTTCCCAGCCAACTTGCTCCCCATCAACCACCGGAACCCCTGATTATTCTCTGCATCTTGACACAACCACACAAAGATGACTACCGCCCATCGACCTACGTTTGATCCGGTATGTAGAAGCGCACTCGTTCTGTTACGATTCTCACTGACAACACCGTCAGGCCCGAGGCAAAGAAGCGCTCCGCGGCCCGGCATACCACCAACGCCTCCTGCCCGCACACACACAGCTCAAGTTCCGCCAGCCCGGCCAGGGTGGCGATGCAGACGACGAATCCCACGACCTCGCATCCCAACTCCTCGCCGCCGAGGCCGCCCATTTCGCCAAGAAGAACGGAGGCGTTCCCCCGCCCTCTGACAGCGCGGACAACGGAGACGCGCCGACCGGCTTGAAGCGCGCGCTCGAATCGGGGTCGCAAGCAGAAGGTGGCGGAGAGGAAGATCCTGAAGCGAAGCGGCGAAGGATATTAGAAGAATCGCGGGATATTGATGCCGATTCCGACTCCGAGGAGGATGATGACGACGATAGTGATGAAGACAGCGATGACGATGAGGAGGCGGAGCTGCAGCGGGAGATGGAGAAAATCCGACGCGAGAGGGCAGAAAAGCGGGAGCGCGAGGAGAGGGAGCGGGCCAAGATCGAGGAGGAGGCGAGGGAGAGAGACATTGCGCTGGGGAACCCGCTTCTGAACAAGCCGGATTTCAACATGAAGCGGCGGTGGGATGATGACGTTGTCTTCAAGAACCAGGCGAGGGGCACCGAGGACAAGGGAAAGAGCAAGGAGTTCATTAACGTGAGTATTTCACCTGTTTTTCGTGTTGATCATGGTTGATGTGTGATGATGAAATCGCTGACTTGGACTGCATGCAGGATCTCCTTCGTTCCGACTTTCACAAACGATTCATGAGCAAGTATGTTAGATAGATACCCCGCCGTCCGACGACGGAAATACCAGCCTTGATTTTATCCCTGCACGCTGAGGGAACTCGGATTCTGTTGGCGTAGTATGCAAACCTTTTGAGGCATGTGGTTCCATCGACAGCCGTTACTTACCAGACCAGTAATTAGATGGCCTCGGGGGACAGTCTACAAAAGGTTTGTGCCGTTGTTATAGAACAAAGTTCCCTAGTATAAGACAGAACATTCTTCTCCGGACTTGTCAATGTCCGAATCAGCCAGACGACGAATAGAGCAATTTCCACACCAAGCTGCGGCACGCGACAAAGCCTTGTCTCGTGTGTCATTGCGAACCAGAAGGATTGCACAGATCGGCTGCAAGAATCGAGACAAAACTAAGGCCCAAGTCGCGCGCAGGACCGGCTCGCAAGTGAAGTCCAAGTTTACGGACGCGTAGTCGCAGCGCGGTGACAATTGGACGCTTCACCAACCAAGTTTGAGAGCTCACCTATTTTAGCAAGACAAGGAGGTTTATAGAATCTCACTCTATCCCCTCGGCCCTTCTGGGCATGCACTTCTACACTACTTGATCGCAAGAAACAATGTAGCCGAATCGCTCTCCCCCTTACACTGTATTTGAGGTCAGAGCTTGGCCTAAGGGAGTTGCCCAACGGGTGGCCCATCACTATTTGCGCTTCTCACCAAATGTTGGTCTGCGGCCACCGGTGTCTCGACTTCGTGAAACACCTGGACATGCCCTGGTAGTAAGGGTGCCGACAGCATGTGCCGGCCGCGGCCTAATAAACGGACGATATCCCTTTATGGATTGACGCAGGCGAACCTTTGAACGCCTGGTGGCTTTGCTCAGGCTTGGTGCGACCTCAAGGCATTCAAGAGAAAGGTTCATCCCATTCTAAGTCATTTCCTTCCGCCGAAGAGCACCCCACCATGCGAGTGAAGAAACCTGTCCCATCCGGCTACCTTTTTCCCGTCAAATTCTGCAGGGAGTCTCAAGCGTCACCGTAAGAGCTTTCCTCTAGCCTGTGCCAAAAAGGTCATCATTTCTTTGGAGAGCTTCATTAGCCGCTACGACACGTCCAAGTCCGTCATCTATCCAGACGGTGGTGGCTTCGACAAATGCACCACTCAACCGATGCCTGGCTCTCCGTGTTCTGCTCAGCCGCTCCGAGGGATCACGACGGCCTTGATCGCCTTCCATCTCGGATCGCACGGCCTGTGTAGTATGGTCTACCGCCATAGCAGTAACCGCTCTGAGCTGCGCGCTGTTTCTGCCGACGTGCGGTATCGCCACTGGTCACCGAAAGACTTCGAAACGTTCGGCATCGCCACGGACCCAATGAAAGTCAACAACGACGCTGCTGAAGCTGTCAAGTGCGTCGCTGATATCTTTGCGTTGACGCCTAATCTAACCAATCACTTTCGTATTCTCAACTGTTTGAGGGGAGAACAACATCCCTATCCCCATCTTGACGCTATTTTCCTGGGTAGACCTGGCGGAAGGTGTCTGGCCTGGCTTGATACTCTGAACCCTAAGGACATCCAAGCTGCTAACGCCAAACTGTATCCGTATTTTGAGCACTCTTTTTACCACCAGCCACTAATTCACCCATTCGCATTCTTCCGACCCCGCCATGAGTGGCAACGCGTCGCAGTATGCTTTGACTTTACATTAGCCATACGGCGTAGCTAGCCTCTGTTTCCACCAGTAAGCAGGCCGTAGCCGTGGCTAGGATGTGGCAACCTGGATTTGCCACTCTTGTCATCTTGTGGATTCACGATTCAATGAGACAAAGTACGAGCAGAATTTTGGAAAAGGAGGTGATGTATTTGCCAGCTCCTGATCCATGCGCAGAGCTTCCTATGAATTGCCCGTGATGCATGCCCCGTTGATTCCGTCGTTCATGCCAATAGGCAGCTAAGCCCTCGGCACGACCAACCACAACGGTACCCCATCACAGACCCCGTAGACAACAGAACGCAGCGCTTAGTAGAGGCGCTTGGGGGGAGACATGGTAGCCTTGATGGTAAGGCTACCAACGTTCTGCCAGCCCTTCTTGAGAAGGGAGACCAGGTAGTTGATGGCCAACATGATGTTGGCAACCAGCTGCTCCTGGGTCATGCCGACGTTGCCGACGGCGACACCCATGCAGAGAACCTTCTTGAGCTGGAACTTGATGGTGGACTTGACCTCGTTGATCTTGCCAGTAAGGTCGTCGGCGTGGGAGACGGGGGTGGGGAACTTGCCAGCTGTGATTCGACTCGTTAGCAAATCGGGTCAATCGTGCTCGTTGGAGGCGCAAAACATGCGTCTCGCTGATGAGTGTGACATACCCTTGGACAGACCGGGACCCAAGAGACGGGGGATCTGCTTGATCAGAGTCTCGGAAGCGACGAAAGCGTCGTACTTGCGGGCGAGCTTCTTGATCAACTTCTTGTTCTTGTTGAGCTTCTTGAGGTCGTCGGCGGACATGGCGTCAACACCACCGTGCTTGGCACGGTCGATATCGTGCTGGTCACCGAGAATGCAGATGCTCATGTTGGGGCGGGGGATGATGGGCAGGCGGACGGTGCCGGAGAAACGCTTGTCACGCTGGGGGTCATAGTTCTTGAGGCCGATCTGGAGCTCGACAGACTCCTGTTTGGGGTGTTAGCGGTCGATTCTGTCGCATCGAGCATCCGGGCCATTTCCCCCACACCGATGGCGAAGTAGGAAAGCCCAGAGAGAGAAGGGGGGGAATACTGACAAGGAAGTTGCGCTTCTTGGTCTCGAGGGAGTACTCGAGGAGCTCACCGACCTGAGCGCGGACGTTGGCGACCGTAATTTTCGACATCTTGGCGATATCTCCCAGGAATCTGGTGCTTACGGTTCAGATGGATGGATGGTTGGGTGATTGATCGAGAAAAGGAACAAAAGTTCGACAAAAAGTTTCGGCGGGGCGCACGCTGCTTTTTAATTAGGGCACAGAAGGGACCGAACTCGCTGTGGTGTGGTCCGTGCAGCTGTCGTTCCAAAGAGCGTAGGCGATTGGTCAGTGTCGCTGGAAAGAGGCAAGGTACGTACTTAGGCACGCCAATTGAACCTCTGACTTTTCCGTACGTACCTTGACGCCGATGAGTCTTTCGCCGGCCGCCGAGTCAAACCTTGCCGCCTATTCGCGCCGCTCGGTGAAAAAATCCATGTGTCGCTCTGAGTCTTGAGGTATCCAATATTTTGAGTACGTCGGTTCATCTTGCATTAGCAATTTTTATGTAAGACTGCTAGCACCAAATTCTGGTGCAGAGCTTCCCAACCAACACTAAGCACGCCCAGAAAAGTACCCCTGTTAACTCAGTCGGCGTGCCTCCTGTTTCTGTGCCCCTCATTCGATCACCTCTTTCAGTCACTCACTCACCGAGCCGGTTCAGTTATGAGGAAGAGATGACGCAGGATACTGTTCCCAAGTACGAGAGCTTCGTCAACCCGACCGACTTGCTCAAATGGGTTGAAGCGCAGCCGGCAGAGTTATGGACTTCGTAAGGACTCTGTTTTCTTTTCCTATTCTTGAGGCCCCATATTTTTGCACTAGAAGATGCAGCAAATTGACACTCTTGTTCTCGTCTTTCTAGTATTGCCCAAGATGTGTTTGACCATCTCCTGTCCTTGGCCGCCCAGCCCAAGGGTGTCTCGGGAAATGCGTGCGTGAAGCTTTGCGGATTTGTCGAGCAAAGCTCCAAGTCCACCAAGCCTGCCCTACAGCAATGGGCCTTCTCTGAGGAGCCCAGTTTGGGCCTGTTCAACTTCTTCATCAAGTGGAATGAGACGGAGCAGCACCGGTCCATGAAGCTGGTCCTGGACCTGCTGCCGTCCCTGATCAGACGGAACCCAGACCCGGCCGTCTCCGAGGTGGTCAAGACGACCATTCTCGACACGCTTATATCAATCATCGGACCGCAGTCGCAAAAACCTTTGGTGAAGTCGTCACTTAAGGCCATGGACTACTTCGCTGCCAAGTCTGTCTTTTCTGTAGAGGACATCGTCGTGAGTTACAGGCGCACGCAGCCGTCACGGAGCTGGGAGTCCGAGATCGCACTGTGGCAGGACTTTTTCGCCCAGATGCTCCGCTGGATGACCATGCATTATATTTGCCCGACGGCGGGCAAGTTCATCGTGACCATCTTCAGAGCACTACGCCTGAGGTCTTTGAAGAACCCCGACACGGCCGGTGCTGACAAGTTCAACATCGAGGATTGGCTCCGCTGGGTGCAGGCTGCCACGTCCGCGTCGCCTTCGCTCCTCGAGGGCATTAAGACTTATGTTTTCCTCCCCTTGTTCAAGGAAGACCGCAAGGACTCCGTTCAAATTCTTCAGCAGATTAATAGCACTTGGATTGCGTCTGAATCGGCTGACGGTGAGCTGGACACTTTGGCACAGTTGAACCTCGCCGTGCTGGAGGTCGGCAAGAAGGTCGGTATGGTTGAGGAGCCTGGTACGTAATCTCTTTCTTCTTGAAGGAGATTTCGCCACTAACAAACATTGGTATAGGTGCCCTGCATAGGGAGGAGTCCTCGTCAGTAATTCTGGAAGAGGCAGTGCTCGAAAGAGTGCTCGCCCATCCTTCTCATGAGTTACGATCACTGGCCCTGTCACTTATCATTGCCTCTCCTTCCACCACAAGACCCTATTCTCCTGTGGCTCTTCGTTTGTTACAAAACCACCTCTCGGCGTACTTTTCAGAGTCGGATGCCAAGTTCCGCATGGAAGTTCTCAGTAAGCTGAAGGACATGTTCAAGCGCAACCGGGGTGCCATCTTCATCCTCCAGAAGAGCATAGCCCGACTTGACGCCTTTGCCGCGGCATCATCCCAAGCGGAGGGTCAGCCGAAACCCGTGCCCAAGACGCCTGCGAAGCAGACGGCGCACCGCACCAACATTCTGTTCTGGCCCGAAGACAAACTCCGGGAGAGCTTGAAGCAGCACGAGGATTTCCTGGCGTGGTACCTCCGCTTCCTACGATCGGAGCTCATACCTACTGCGTCGTTCCAGCGTCATTACACTTCTTTAAAGGCCGTCAGCTTCATACTCAAGCTCGAATCCGACCCCACCAAGACCTGGGAGACGGAGGAGGACGACGCTCTCTTCTTCAACCGGTTTGATGACAAGTGGACCCGTACGCTCCTCGACCTTATTATGGACCCATTTGATGATGTGCGGGAGGCCAGCACGTCCGTCCTGAAGAGCCTGTTCACAGACCAACGCTTCAGGTGTCTTGTTGGCACGCAAGGTGTACCGCCTGCTCTGGAGGAATTTTTGGCAAGAGCTGAGGACATAGCAAGAAGGACGGCCCGCGCCGATCACGCCGACGGAGTTGCCCGAACGAACGAGCTGCTTTTCAGGTTCTATGAGAACAGTGACGCGCAGATAGCGCACATCTCCAGATTGGTGGATCTTCTTGAAAGCAAGCTGGCATTCGCCGAGTCTGACCTAGGCAACGCCGTCTTGGAGGCACCCGTGCATGGCTACTTTGCCTCTCTTCGGTCAGTCCAGGCGCCTTCGAGGACTTTGTTCGATAAGTAGTGATGCTGACCGGACCAGCTACATCTGGCAAGCCACGGCCGACATGAGACTCTCTCAACCCGAGCTGGAAGCAGTGACAACCCTCCAGGATCGTATCATCAAGTGCTGCCAACGCATCTGGGCCGCTGTCAGAGACATCCTCTGCGACGATTCTCCGGAAGGCCACTTGCCGCAGGAGCTGGAGGACCTCGAAGGCCTCGACACGAAGGACCTGCTGAGTTACAGCTTCCGCGCCATTCACGAGTCCAGGTAAGTATCGTCAGTAACAGTCTACGAGCAGGCCGACTTACCTTAACTAGCAACTTGATGCGCGTTATGGTTCTGCCGCTCAAGTCCAAGCCTCAGGAAGGAATTTTGCGCCCGTCGACCGAACTTTTCACGACTGTCGGCTCACTCACATTTGACCAGCTGTCGAACTTGAGACATCGCGGCGCTTTCAACACGGTCTCACTGTCGTTTGCGACCTGCTGCCAGCTCGTCAAGCATCTAGACGACCCATCAGCTGGGCACGAGGGAGACCAGACTCTCCTCAATGTTTGGTACAAGGTATGCCAGCCCGCTGACCCCAGCCCTTGTGTACAATTGCTCATGTTCTGTCGCAGGGAACCAAGGAGTGCATCTTCGCCCAAGCGTCTACGACGCGCAGATCCGCCGGTATCCCTGCCATGATCACAGGCATCGTCTCCGCAAATGCCGCGCAACCTTCTTTTGACCTGATCATGGAAGAGCTCATGGTCATCGCACGGAAGGAAGCGTTCAACTCCGAGTCGGATGGCTCTAAGCTGCCTCAGGTGCACGCCCTGAACTGCCTCAAGGACATGTTCAAGAGCTCCTTCATCACCCAGCTCGGTAAGACGGCCACTTACATCCCACAATGCCTGGAGCTAGCGGCTAGCTCTCTCAAGTCAGAAGTGTAAGTCCGAGGCCCAATCCACTGCCCGTTAGCATGTATCTCTCTCCCCGCTGACCACACCGTCCGTAAAGCTGGGGCATCCGCAACTGCGGCCTACTGTTCCTCCGCAGTCTCCTCGACAACCTCTTCGGCACCAACGAGAGTAAAGCCACACTCGAGGCTGGCTGGGACGGCCAAACTACCAGACTGCAATACCACAAGTACCCAGTCCTCCCCGGCGTCCTTCTCAACCTCCTCCGCTCGGGCCGCGACGTCATGAAACCCGGCACCAGCACCGTGGCGGCCGAGTCCGTCTTCCCCGCCCTTGACATCATTCGCCGAGCGGGACCACCTGACGACGCGCGCGCCGAACTCTACGACCTTGTCGCTGGCTACCTTGCCAGTCCCGTCTGGCACGTCCGCGAGATGGCCGCTCGTGCCCTGTGCTCCTTCCTCCTCAAGGACGACGACTGGGTTGCTGCCACTGAGGACATCATCACCGAGTCCCTGGCTGCCGCGCCCGCGAGTCGCAACAACAACCTCCACGGCGGCCTCCTGACCATCAAGGCAGTTTTTGAGAGGCTCGCCGACGTCTCGCCGCAGAAGCTCTCGTCCGCCCTCCCGCGCCTCACTGAAATTCTCACCACCCTCGAGACCCTCGCCCCAGCGTCCTTCCGCGACTGCCCAGACATCCGCGCCGCCTACCTCGAGGTCCAGAATCTCATCTCCCTCTTCGCCATCTCTCACCCTTCCTCAACCATCCCATCCTCGATCCCCAAATCAGTCTCCCAGCCCCCGCACAGCGCCCTCCTCCGCACCCAACTCGCGATCGCCGCAGTGCATACCACATCCCCCTCCGACTTGTTCTCGACCCCGGCGAGCATCGAATCAACGATCGCAACCCTCGAAACCCTGGCTGCCATCCGCCACCCCAACCTCAGCACCGAAGAAGCCGCCGCCTACTCAACCTTCTACACCTCCCTCGCCCTATCAACAACCCACCCGGACCCCCGGGCCGCGGCCCTCACAAACCTCGCCTCGACCCTCGACACCGTCCTCGCCGCCCTCCCCAAAACCCCCTCGCTCCTCCCTCTCTTCCCCTCCTCCGAGACCCTCACAGCCCTCTGGCATGACCTGATCTCCAAACCCATGAACCCAACCCTCTCCAACGCTGTGATCCGCGTCAGCGGGCCCCTCCTGGCTACCCTCCTCTCCCGCTCCGGCCCCACGCCCTCCCTCTCCGCGTGGTCCACCCTCGTAACCTCAGCCCTCCACGATACCCGCCCCTTCGACACCCGAATCGCCGCCGCCGCCTCCCTAAACTCGTTCTTCACCGCCAACCCCAACACCCAAGTCCCTCTCCTCCCCGCCCTCCTCCCCCTTTACGATGCCCTGACCGACGACGACCCCGAAGTCCGCGACCTCGCCTCGGCCGCCACCAAAAAGCTCATCTCAACCCCGCTCTCGGCTCTCGACGCCGCCCCGCGTCTCCTGTCCCACATAACCACCTCCGCCCCGCCCGCGACCCTCTTCCCGATCCTCTCCGCCCGCCTCACGGGCTCCCTCCCGGCGGAGACGCAACTCGCCGCCGCCCTCCGCTTCGACGACTCCCTCTTCGTGATCGAGGAGCAGAACCTCTTCATCGACGAGGTCCGCGAGGCCACCCGCTACGCCGCCGCCCTCGAGCAGATCCTCCGCCGGGACGAGCCCGTCGCAGCAGCGGACTCCCTGACGGCGTGGACCGCCTCGGGTCTCGCCGCCCTCCTGACTCTCGCCGCCTCCGAGACCCACGCCGACGACGGGCCTCTCGGCTGGACGTCCAAGCCGGACGTCTACGCCGTCTGCGCGCGCATCATCCTCTGCGCGACGGCGCTCGCCAGGACCGACGCCGCCGGCTCCGATACGCTCAAGGAGAAGCTCCAACAGCTCAAGGCAGTGGGCGAGAAGGCGAGATTCCACAGCCTGCTGCTCGAGATGGCGACGATTTAAAAGTGTCACTGGTACCGGCATAGAAACACATGGAGCATATAGAACAGTTTTTCTCTTTTTATTCCATCAACGGCAAAAAATAGAACCAAGTCCGATTCTGCTCGAGAACGTTTCCGTGTGCAATGCTGAGAGGGATATACAGCAAGATGTGCGAATTGCCTAACATAGAACCCGGGAATTGTTGAAAATCAAACTAGAAATGAAGGGCTAAAAACTCCCCGACGCCATTCAATGCTTTGTGTGAAGGCCGAAAAGCAAAAAAATAAAAATAAAAATACTCAAGACTACAATCCTTTCCATCACTGTTCTTTCCACGACACCTTGGTTCTTTTCGACACTCTAGAGTTTGTTCGAGCTCCCAAATTGTGGACGTCTCGAGACCGCTTTGCCTTCCCCTCAGTTCGAGACAGCTTGCGCCACCTTCTCCCCGGGCAGGCTCCACGCCGAGTCCGCCCTCGGCAGCCCGCCCATCTTGCCCATCTTGGCCACCAGCATTGTGTTCTGCGTCTGCAGCTCTCCGATGCGCTCCTTGAGAATGTCAATCTCTTTGAGCGCCATGTCTCGCTCCGTCTTCACGCGCTCCAGCTCCATGGCCATGTTGTTCCTCATCTCCTTCTCGGCCTGCTTCCGCTTCTTGTCCTCGGCCTTGCGTTCCTCTTGCAGACGCTTTTGCTCTAGTCGTGCCAGGTCGCGCTGGTACTTCTCTTCCTGTTTGGCAATCTCCCTGTCATGCTTCTCCCGCAGCTTGGCCAGCGTCGCCTCATCGCGCTGCGAATCTTCGGCGCGCTTGCTCGACATGCGGTCCTGCATCTTGCTGATCTTGTCCTGCATTTTCTTGCGGCGTTCCTGGAGCTTTCTAAGCTCCCTCTCGTGATGTGATGACGACTTGGAGCCCTGTAGGGACGGGTCACCGGAGCCGGACGAGTGTAGAGAAAGTTCATCCGGCTGCGCAACGCCTGGCTGTGCAACGCCTGGCTGCGCAACGTCCACCGGCGGCGTGACAGGCTCGCCTTCGTCTGTCTTTTCCACTGCAGAGGCGAAGCTCCGGATGGAAGAGGTATCGCTTTCGCTGGTCTTGTCGTCGTCCTCTTCATCCTCCTCGGCTACTGAGCCTGCGGCGCTCGGTGTTTGGAAGATGCCTGGCAGCGCGTACCCGTTCGGCAAGCGACTCGCCACCACCGAGCCGGCCATACCGAATGCCCCAGAGATCATGCCGTAAAGGCCATTACTGCTAGGAACCTCGGTGTCCTGTGCTGAGGGCTCGGGCACCAGGTTGGGCGTCATTTCCTTGGCCAATTGCACTGGGGAAGCGTTCTTCTCGACCTCGGCCTGTTTGACATCCTCCTTCACCGCTTCCTGCTCGCTATCTGAAGCTGTGAAATCCTCTGCTGACTTGGCAGTAACCCACTTGACGAACTTGCCTGCGTCGCCAACGATACCTCCCGGGGTGCCTCGATCGATCAGGAAACGGGGCACGTTGCCGCCAGGGTCGCTACGGGTAACCATGAGCCACTCGATTGCCCTCTCTTCCTCTTCTTCAAGGATCTCGCGGCCAAGGCCTGTATCGTCTCTCGGGGGGGCGCTGTCGACGGATGTGCCTCGATGCCGGCCTTCGCCACCATCGGCCGCCTTCCTCGCTGCTCGCAAAATTGCTTCCTTGCCCATAGACTCGGCCAACGCTTGCCTTTCTTTCGGACCATCCTGGCCGAGATCAATGGACGATCGCGCGCGCGTAATGGCGGCTGGCTTATCGGAAGGAATCTCGCGGATGACCTCAACGGATTCGTATTGGCCCCGAATGTAGCCCTGACGTTCCGCACACTCCGGGTGTACGCAGGGTTTCGAAACAATCATAAATGTCCGCAGCGGCCGTTTGCCGCCCTCTTGCGGGGCACTGGCGGAAAAGTCGGAAGTCAGGAGGAGGGTCACAAAGTCTCGTGGGGCCGTCGGTCCCGGAAACTGTGCAGATAGTTGGAAAACTGTAGAATTATCGTTAGTGACTGGAGGCGCCAATGTCCGGTGCGCACGCGACGCGGACGAATCTCACCTTCCATTTTGCCCGCCCCCTCCACGATCTGGTGTACCACCCTCTTTTCGGCGCCAATGCCGCGGATCGCGCCGGCGCCAGGTCCCTTCTGGACTTTCATGGACTCGGCAAACTCCCTCTCGAGGCCTAGTTTCCACTTTTCAAAGGTCAGACCATCGTGGACGCTTCGGCGGGCGAACCAGCTGCCCTTGCCGTCCTTGGCGGCGAGCTTGTAGACGTTGACGGCGAGCGGGTTGTCCCTCGCGTTAATCTTGACCTCCTTCCACTCCTTGGACAGGTCTCGGGAGAGTGCCAGCGCGGCACCAGTCTGCCGCTGGGAGAAGGAGCGATTGATGTCGGCGACGGGCTGGGGCGGGTCGGTGTGGGAGCGAGCGCGGCCGGTCGACGCGGTAGCCTGTTTAACAGCAGCTGATGCTGGGATCGAGTCGATGATGGTTTGGGCATCGCTGAAGACTTTGTTCATGAAGTCCCTCGGGTCTTCATTGGCGACGGAAGCCCATTTGACGGGAGCGAGAGATTTGAAGGGTTCGTGATGTTTCGTCATTATTACTCGTGTTGTGGGTAGCGGCTGGAGGAGATGGGATTAACTTGATGTGTGTGAAGGTATCATGGTCCGGTTCGCCCGGCGAGTAGATGAAGATGAAGTCGATGCGAAATGGTGTACGGTTAGAGATAGAGATTCTTGAGTGTCAATATTTCAAGGCGAGATCCGTCATCGCGGTCCGGTCAAGACCGAAGCAATTGAAGAAATGAGGGTTCGTGGGGAAGCAAGGTAGATGCTGCCTGTTTTGGAGAAGGTGTGGGTAACGTAGGCGTTGTAAGATGATTGATTACTTGAATGGATGCCGATGCGGTCAAGTGCAGCCAGTTAGTCCCCTGATTACGTAGTGGACTAGTCGTACAGATCAAAATGGGAATGGAGACGGAATAAAGCTTGAGTCGATCGTTGTTGAGGATGCCCGCGTGTGGCTTAAAAAAGAAGTGGGATTGAATGGTTGAATGGGGGGGGAGACGGCGTTCTGTGTCAAGAAGACTTCAGCCCAAGCCTTAAATTAGAAGCCAACGCAAGGTACCTCGGCCGTAGGTACTTTGGGCCATTATTCCAATTTGCGTAAGGAATCGTAGTACGGATAAGCTGCCCGACTTCACTTGCAGATTGTCCGAGTTGACGCGAAAGGGGGCTTTGACGTCGCTGTTTCCAAGCTGCTTGCTGGTCCAGTGTCGCCCAGGTATCATGCGGACCTAATGCTCCAGGCTGGGCTCGGTCATGTTCATGTTCCTCTCCTCCTACACGAGTAACAAGTACTGACCAAGAATGACTATGCGTAGAATCTCCCCTCTCCCCTTCTCCCCAGTCGTTCCATACGTTGTATATCTCTGTCGCAAATCCCCCCCTCGTTTCTTGGAAAAACGGCACTGTGCCCAGGCCTCACTTCTCACCCAGCAGGCAGTCTTACCCTTCCACTTTCTTTCCTATTCCTGCCTTTGCAGCCCGGGACCCCGGGGTCAACTGACGTCACCCCTGTCCAGGTATGGCCCCTCCCCGCCAGAGAGGGGCCATACCCTTGTACATTTGGACCAGTATCATTGGCGGCCACAGAGACGGGGTGGGCTCATGGCGCTAGAGATCGTCTGGAATCCGCGTATTCTCGGCTAGACCCTCCGCTCTCGTTTTCATCCTATTGGACTGCGTATCCAACGATGAAGTCAAGCGTGCGGCTCCTCCCTTTCATCTCTGGTCCGGTCTCCTCAGTGTCCTGAACGATCAACCCCCATCTCTCCCGATTCCTCTGATTTCTTTTGAGCGTCCCGTCATTGCTCGCGGGGGTTAGGGAATCTACGTCGCCCAAGACTGATCCTCCAGTCTTCTTGCTTCTCGTAACTTCTGCCTGGTAACCCCTCGGTATATGTGATATCTTTCTTCGCACCTTACATCGTACGTTTTGACAGCTTGGACTTGGTATCCCTACATTGATGATTACCTCATTTTGACGATTCGTGGCGAGTAAAGGCACGTGAATACCATCCTGATTGAGGGATCTGAAGTATCATCATCACCTTGAATGGTAAAATACTTTGAGAGGGACGCGACAAGGTCTCAAGCCTGTTTTCATCGTGCGCTGGGCTTGTCAATCCTGTTCCCTCGCATCATTGTGATATAGTGTACACGTTGTGTCTAGTACTTCATCTTGCGTACATTTCAGTTCGAAATATCCACAACAAACACCAAAGACCCGGCTAGGATATACGATCCCTGGCCCTCATGTTTCCACCAGGTCTACCCATACATAGCAAAACCACTATAGTGACGGCCTTCTTCCACACATCGAAGGACTTCAACCAACCGTCTTTCACTATCCTCAACTAGAATGTGACGTTTATCCACGTCTGCAAAGGAAGCCCTAGGTCGTACTGGCCCAGTAAAATTTATTTTGCAATAGATATTATATCCTCCAAAGCGGAGCTCAAAAAATAGTAAACTCTGATGTAACCCTTCGCGTGTGTGCAATACCGTTTATAGGCCTGACAAGGAGTTTCGCTCGCTCACCAACGCCTGCTGGTCCAACTTACAACTGCCACAATACGTATCGTACCACTCTCGCAACGCCTCCTTCTTATCGCCGTCCATCTTCGATGTCATGACTTTTTGGTCGTTGCCGTTCCTCTTAGCCTTGACACCGGCGGACCCGTCCTCTTCAAGCACCGTTCTGAGCTTGTCACATCGGACGTTCTCGTCGGAAAGCCAGTTCTCCCATTCTGATTGCACCATTTCCCGCTCGATGCTGTTGACGATGCGCATCGCGACTAGGAGATCATGTCGATATGATCCAAGACGTTGTCGTGTCCGCCGCAGCCGGCGCGCTGTTGCTCTGCTGGTCGCCGAAGACAACATTGCGCCCGCGTCTTCGTAGGGCGTATCTAGATCGGTGGCATTTGCGACGATTTGGAACGCGGTGAAGCTGTGACCTGTTAGTCTGAATATTCCGTATCAACCCACCCCGCCAGGCTTACCAAGCGCTGTCAGCAGGCCAACTGCTGTTGTGGCCTACCGCCCCCGTTGCTTCGCCCAAGTCCGCCATGTAGATGGCCCTGCTCATCATGACGTTCGGCCCAACTCCCATCCGGTCCATGAACTTGGCCGCGCGTCTTTCTATCCACCAGTTGGAGCTCCCCTTCGACGTTAAAAATATGTTGGTGAAAGCGCTTCCGGCAAGGAGAAGGAGGATGAGTCTGTGAGCGGTAATTACGCTGAAAGATTTGCGTACTCCGGCGATTGCCCACATAATGAGCGAGGTGACCGCGCTTTCACCGAACGAGCGGAGTGTCTCCAGGAGCATGGCTGTCAACGTGCGAGGCTTGATGAGCTGTTTCTTAGCCGCATCGGCGTCAGCTGGTGAGAAGACGACCACTTGTGTCTGCTGTCCGATGTTCCCATATACTTGGATCGCCCTCTTCGTTCGGCTATGCGCGCCTAGCTTGCGCACCTGGTCCGTAGCGACATCTGCCAGTTCTTCGGCGTCGCCCTCGGCGTCGTTCAGAGCCTGACGTTCAACCAGATTTTTCGAGAATGCCGGTGTCTTGGACCAGTCTACCTTTGTAAAAATCGCCAGTTTGCACTTGGACTTGGCCACGTGCGTGATGACGATCTTGGTCACAAGCTTGAAGTACTGTGAATGAGGAAGATGCCATGCCGTCTTGACGTGGGTGACAACATAGGTGACGTGGTCCTGGAACACTTCCATTGTCTGGTGGTCGACAACATCCACCGTCTTAGGCCGACCAAGCATGTCTTTATAGTCGAACTTGAATTGGAACTCTCGCCTCATGCGGCCGTGGTCCGCGAGTGTCCACGGACCTTGAGCTATTTGCTGGGCTCTTCGCTCAAAATAGAGCTTCGGGAAGACGAAGCTCTTGTCTCCGAACAGCACATGAAAACAGGCTTTGGCGCTGATTTCGAAGTGTCGCTCCGCTACTTTCCTCTGCATATCTTCCGGTTCGAACACCACTGGATGTGCCGGCAACTGCAGTTTCGGGGTTTGTCGAGAGCTTGAGCCGTGTAAGCGAAGCTTGGGACCGAACTGGCTCTGGCGCCTGGCTGGACGTCCAGAATGCGTGCCGTTGTCGAAGGGTGTATTTGATGAAACTTCTTCCCAGCTCTCTACGCTGGGGCTGCGCTTGCTATAATCCTCGTATTCCAGACTGATCAAGGCCCGAATAAGCTCCGGTAGTTCCATCGGTTCTTCCGACTGGAGATCATCGATGAGCAAATTTAATCTGGCGTGCAGGAGCTGGAGGTGATCCAGGAATACTTTGATAGTAATCCGGGTATACCCCGTTTCGTTTCCGTCTTCTCTAAGATGGAGGAATATGAAGTCACACTCCTTCCCGGGGGCCGCCGTCACCTCGGCAATGATATCGAGGTTGATGGCATAGGCGACAACTAGACCCATCTGTTGACCGTAAAAGTACATGTTGTCGGGTGTGATGTAAATGCGACCATTGCCAGCCAGTCCTTGTCCGTTTGACGGCGAGTCTTTGCCTGTTGAGCTTGACCAGGCAGCCCGGAAGACTAGCACGAGCTTCTCGTCAAGGGGCACGGTGGGGAAGAGAATCCGGAATTGGTGGTGTTGGATTCTCAGTTCTGGAGGATAGCCTGGTGGGAAAGTCTCGAGGGGCTGTTTCAACTGTGTATGGTGTTGGCCGAATTTGGCGTCAACGCTAACCGTCTTCCTATGCCCAACGGGAGTGGCGGACGGCTTCTCTTCGCCACGTTTGCCCACTTCCCGGACAACAATTCCGAAGGGGTTCTCTTCAAGCTGTCCAGGAGTGCTGGGACGCCCGGGCCCCGATCCATACACGGCACTCCAGGCACTGCTTCCCCAGTAGTTTGCGAGAACCGAGGTGGGCATGTGAGTTGCTTTGTCCGACCCTGCGCTTCGATCAACTGAGAACATTACTGCGGTCCGACTCAAGTTGGTGGCTGCTGGCGGTCTTGCCAACGTCAATGGAGCCAAAGTCCCCTGAACCGGATCTAGAGTAGGCAGCCGAGCTGTGGAAGAATTCCTTGGCGTGCCCTGAGGAGGAGAAGGGTACCCAGGGAGGTGGCCGTGGCTGGCAATCATACCAGCGATGCCGCCACTCCCTGGAGTTGCGGCTGCAGCCACGGCAGCTTCCGCGCCAGCTCCAAAGGTTGCTTTGCGGTGAAGATCGAGCTTCTGAATGATCCTCGCTGCGTGCTCACGATTACTCTCACCTTCTTCGCGTACCATTTCACGTCCGAGATCTCGACCGAGAGCGGTGATGGAACGGCGCGGAACACCATTGACATCAAAGCTGGCGCGACCAGCCAAGTTGCCGTCTGGACCAGGAACCGGCAGAGTGCCAGCTCTGTCGAAGCTGGCTACGGGCTCCTCCCCAGCCACGATCGCGTCCATAGATCTGGCAGAAAATTCGGGTAGCGGGGGCGGAGTGATTGAGAAAGCCGGATCAGCTCCTGCCGGTGATGAGCTGCTGTCTCTATCCATGCTGGCTTCGAAGGCTCTCTTCTTGGCCACCTCGAAAACCTCAAGCCACTCAGTGAGCTGATTCTGAGTTTCGGCCTGAAGCACGAGGGTCTGACTCTTTGTTTTGACTTCAAAGCAGAATCTACGATCTTCCGCCACGGCTGGTTTCGCGTTGCAGAGCAGAACGCCGATCTCATCTCCCTGTAGAACACCCTGGGAACCGTTGATCAACCAGCCGAAAACACCGTCGCGGCAGTAGTACCAGCGACGAACCCAGTTTGAGCGAGCGGGCTTTCCATAGAGAGTTTTGAGGAAGAGCCAGCCTTGCTTCTCGGAGATGACAGCCGAGCTTTCCCCCGACTGGACATTGACGGGGCCCCTGGAGCCAAGGAACGGGACGGTGGATGCGCTGTAGTCGTCCAGCTCCCGGGATGGCTTGAAAGCCTGAAGGGTGCTTTCCCCGATGTCGCGACGAGCGATTTGTAATTCCCGTTTAAAGATAAACTCTGACGTTTCCATTTCCCTGGACCAGCCCCGTATGCGATCCATTTCGGATCCCCATTTCGTCGAGGCGGCAGAGGCGTCACGCGACCGCTTCATTTCCTTCCAAAAATCGGCACTCACTCTGACAAGTAGCTTATCCAGGCTGAAGCGAATTTGCGGAGCAAGCTGACAGAAGTCCATGGAGACCTTGAGATATGCCTTGCGAGTCTCGTAGACAGCGAAGGCCTCTTCTCGAATGGCGGATGGTTCCTTTGTCTTGGATTGACTCATGTAGCGAGCCATGGCTTGGTCAAAGTTCTTCTGCGTGTGGTCGAGTACTCTTCTGACCTCCTTGAAAGAGCGCAAATCGGCGGCGATAAAGGATCGAATCGGCTCAACGGAAAGACTATCCATCTTTCGTATCGTCGACATGATCTGGGTCCACCATTCCTTAGAGCCATCGCTTATTCTGCGTAAAGCAAGAAGTGTGTAATCGTGGTCGATGATGGCGTCGGCAGTGGCGGCGGGCGGGAAGACCTTGGACAGATATGTATTCACGGTCTCCTCGAGGGCTAGGAAATCGTGGGTGACGCGAGTGGTGGACTTGACATACTCGTCAAGCCATTTCTCAACGTTGTCGATGTGCTCCCCAAAGTACTGAGCAGTAGACCGAAAGGTCGGCGAGTCAAGAGAGGCTTCGTTCAGGCCAACGGGAATCGCAGGGCTCGGTTGCTTCTGGACAGCGGGAGTCGAGGCAGCGGTGGCCGCCGCGGTCGCAGGGGCAGTCGTGACGGCGGGTTCTCCCATCGTACTGGGTTGGGACGGCTCAGGGGCGGCGGCGGCGTCGTCGTCGTCGTCGTCTTCTTCGTTTTCCTTGCCGCTACGGGAGTATCGTTTGTGATCTGCAGCCACTGGATATCATGCTCGGTATGCCAAGATTGAGGAGGTATCGTCGAATGAGAGCGAAAAGGGATGTTTTGGTTGAAGTTGTGATGACGTCGGCGTAAGCCGCATTGGGATTGAGAGGTGTGCTGTCAAGGTGCCGTCAACCTAAGCAGAAGCCTCGTCCGGAGAAGAAGGAACGTGAATGGAATGGGCTGAAATTCAGGCCATGTTCCGGGGGGATTAAGTGGCTGAACCCCCGGACCATCTTCAACGCTTTGGTGGCTTGTCCACTGTAAACTCGGCCGAGACCGCCCCGCAGCTCACTGTAGATAAGGTACATTGTGGTCTGCAAGGAGTGGCCCAAGCTTGTCCTTGATGTTGCGTTTGCTCCGTATCAGGCAGCTGGTGCTAGGCACCTTGGGTAGCAGGCGCCTTTGTGTCGGCAAGGCAAAAAACTGGCAACTCATCATGGGCGGCCTCAGCTCCCTTCGCGCATGAACTCCACCTCGGTTCTCTCCAATTTTCTTCAAGCCTCAACCTGTCCCCAGGCACAACGCGCGGATTCTTCACTGCATCGCAACTCTGACGACCTGCTTGTTCCCATTAACGGCCTCAACCAAAGCTCTTTTGTCGCAAAGTTTCATTGTCTTACTCCCCATACCTGCCCAAACTCAGCTGGAGTTCAGCAGGAAATATCAAGCTTGACAGCACTAACACCATCACTTTGCTGAGCTAGGCACCTCACGAAGTACAGATACCCGCTTGCAGAGGATTTTGCATATCAGATCAAGTACTGTTCGCACCCTATTTCCTTTCTTTTTGTTAGATAAACGCTGAATCCAGCAGTCGATACTGGTTTAACTCTCTATAACCTCCTGCATGTACCCTTAGCCCCCCGGCCCACGGTTGTTGTACCCTCACGGTAAAGGTAGTCTGTCCAACGTCTGGTACGCCTAGCACCATCGGACAAGGTTCTTACTAAGCGTGTCTATGATAGTCGTAGTGCAGCACCTGTCCGTTCTTCGACTCGACATCATTGGGACATAAACTCGACCTGCTTTCAGAAAAAAAAAATCCAAACAATAAAAACCATATTTTCATCTCGTCACCCAGGCCAAGTTGCAACACTTGTTGTACTCCAATATCAGTATGGCTCGCCGTGGAAGCTGTATCCGCGATCGGCGCCTTCAAACCTATTTAGCTTTCTCTGTTCGAAACACGGGGCCATCAAGTCTTGACTGTGCCAGGATGTTGCCGTCATTGTCGACGTTGCTGCCCACCTAGGTAGCTATCAGAGACACACAATCCACAAAACTACTCTCACAGAAGCTCAATTACCTCCCCCAGACGCCAGACGCCAGACGCGAGACACTAGTCTGTTTCTGCGGCAGCCCGAACTGGGTCGGTTTGTTCGATGAAACAAATATCCATCCTCAAGCTTTGGGATCGATCCTGGGGTAAAGATGACAACCTTCATGGCATTACGCTGGCTGGGACCAGCCTTGGTTGTGACGGCGTCTGTGAACCACATTGCCATGCCGCGTGGCTTCTGACAAACGGTCTGGCTGTTGGCCTGTGCCAACTTGGAGGGTTAACTCAACGCCAAGTTGTTCACCATCAACGAGTAAACGTCGTTTATTTTGTGGACAGCACAGCCCCTCAGCTCCTCACGCATGGCCTTCATTATGCTAAACCGATGTCCGGCCACCACTAATGATCAACCGGCTTCAACCGATCAGCGGGCCCCAAGCATCCAAGGAGTGCTCACTTCAGCTGCTCAAGGATGTCAACGACGGCATGCCCGTGTTCAATCCTGGCTCTCCTGGATTTATGCATCTGCTTGCATTCCAAGATGCACGTAGAGCGACAGTGGCTTCGTCAACCCACCTTACCCTTCCACCAGTCTCCCGTCCCTGCGCCACACGCGGATCTCCACTCAGGGTGGCCAGGGCTCGCGCTTTAATACATTAAAAATACGCATAGTACGCTACTGGTCCCCTAGACCGGCAGTCCCTGTTCTTTTTTTGGATACTTTCGGCCTTGGAGATCTGGGGAAACCCTACTTAAGTACCTTCCTTACTATGGACTAACACACTCGTCAGCTCTCGTTGTCATCGTGGCAATGTACTATTACCACGGGGACACGCAATTGCCTCGCCCCCCAAAAAAGGGTTTGTCCTGTTCAAACTCACACATCTTTCGTGGATCCTTGAACACCAGCACCGATTACAGTTCTTATCCAATTCGAGTTTGCAATTGCCAGGCTCTCAGTGCCATGTCGAACACCATGGTTAGTGGCAATTAAGCCGGCCAGCCTGCGAAATCAGGGATGCTTTAACGGAGGAATCCCGGCTCAAGCAAACGAACCGTCCCGCTCATGGTTTGGCTCCAGTTTGACATGCCATTTTCGACCTCGGCACGAATCGACGCTGTCTTGGATAAATACCGCTGCTCACTGGTTGTTCATCCACATTTGATCAACAATGACTCGGAGCACAAACTGCGTACGTTATAAGAGAGTATGCTGGACAATATTTTCCGTGCGTGTCCAAGGACGAATGGAATGGCTGATCGGGAGGTCACCGAGCGGGAAAATGGATTTTCTGTGTGCTAGTATCTTGATTTTAACGCTCATTGTCGAGAAAGGAACCACAAGTGATCTCCTCCCGCTCAAACGTGCGGCAAAGCAACCAAAGTTTGCGGGCCGCGGGCCTAGCCACTGAGGCAGGGGGGTTGCCCTGACCATGCGGCGACGCCGGGAACGCCGCGCCACAGCCTTCCAAACCTCGAAAAAGCGCGGTCTTGTAATTGGGTTCGACTCGGATTACGGTCACACTCTTGCTCGACTGGAACGTATTGCAGGCCCAAGGTGTCGCGGGCCAATGAATTCATGTGATACAACCCCTGTGCCGCGACCCGAGTCAAGTGACATCAATGGCGGTCACGAGGTTTCGCAGGCCGTTCAAGATGAAGTTTGCTGTCATCGCTGAGGTCAGCCAGTCTTGAATCGCGTGGGCGCGACAGGCGTTAGAGCGCCCGATGAACGTAGCTGTATCAGCAACCGTCAGTGACGCGTCGGTGATATATGGAATCCGCGGGGGCTGGTAAGGGTAGTGAATCCTACTGAGTAGGATCTAATGGCAGGATTTCACAGTCAGCAGGTTTGCCGCCAAGGCGCGCAAAAGAAGCGTCTTCAGCCGAATGTCAACAGCGTTGAAAGAACCCCACTGCAATTGCTTGCCAACTCCACTGTGGCCCATATGTCGCCTCCCTTGCCGCGTCTATGCCCGATGTTCCGAACAGCCGCCGCTTTCCCAAGCGAGTCTTCATTTCCGTGCAAGGTGTTATCGCAAACCCACCTGCTCGTCACGATGCCGACACAAGGTCCTCAGTATGGCCATGGTCTCCTCGGATGAGCAAGGGGGATTACTCTTGTAACCATCTCCCAAAGGGTTTTTTTTTTTTTTTTGGGTGGCCACAGCGTTGATCTGCTACTGGGTACGCGGCAAATGCCCGGCAGGATGGACATGGTCTATGCTTGCTCTTGCTGGATTTGTTGCTACCTTAGAGTACACGTCGTGGGCGATCACCTTGCATACGTTTTTAGACAGAATTGCTCAGATTTTCGATGACTGGATTGAACGGCAGATTGAATGGTGGCAGATCTGGAACCCCGCCCCGCCGGGGTCTTTCGACGATGGTTGTGACTGCAGCCGCTACCACAAACAGCCAGGCTTGTCCCCAGTCCGGCGTGTTGCTTTGTGACTGATGATGTCCTTGACCCTGCAGCATTCCTTTCTCACCCCTTAACCCTGCAGTGTCATTCTGGCGCTATGAAGCCAGTATTCCAAGTCAGTTAGCTACCATCTAGGCGATATTGTGTATCNTACGGAGGAGCCTTTCAAAAGTTTTGACCAGCCCCCCTGCCAACCCACCACTGGCTGCCAGCTGCCGGCAATCCGACCTTTCCCTTTTGGGTAAGGCCTGACAAGGCTTGCTTTTTCTATAGGCCTATATAGGCCCCTTATAAACTTACTCTATAATAATAACCTCTCGTAAAGTTAATAAAATATTACAATTTTAGCCTCTTTTTATTTAGTAAGAATGGCTCCTAATACCGATCCTGTTTAGAGGGCAGTAATTATTACTTTATAAAGTCCTTATAGTAGTAAAACTACTAAGGAAATTATATAGATTATAGGCCTTACTATCTATATAATTAATAAGATCTATTTATATACTATTAAGGTAGGATTTAAGCCTAACGATATAACCCTTACTATCCTTCCTTCTTACGTTAATAATAAACCTCACTTTAGGCGGCCTAAGAAGGATACTAAGGAAGTCTATAAGGCCGTTAAAGCTTAAGTATACTATAATTAGTATAAATATAAAAAGAACTATACTAATATTACTAGTAACCTTAGTAAAGAGGGCATTAACGTCTCTACCTTAACGGTATAGAGGATCCTTTATTAGGCTAGGTTTTAGAAGATAAAGCCTACCTATAAGCCCGGCCTTATTAAAAAGATATAAGTAGAGCGGTTAACGTAGTATATCTAATACCGCTACTAGACCCTTAAGGACTAAAAGAGGGTTATTTAGTCTAATAAGACCAGTATTATACTACTCTATTATAAGGGAGGGTACTAGCTCTAANTAGAGGCCTATACTAGGTCCTATATCTATAAGAGGTAGAAGGGCTACTCTAAATTTATGTTTTAGGCCTATTTTTTATATAATATAAAGGGTCTTTACTACTATTAGATACTAAAGACTATAAAAGACTATAAGGCTACTACTAAAGTTATTACTTCCCTTAACGCTAAGCTAGAGCCTATTAAAAGGTAGGAATAAGAGCTTACTACCCTATTTAGCTACCTTAAGCTATATAATAAGCTAAGTAAAAAGCTGTTCTAGTAATAGAATAAAAAGGCTAGTAAGCTTATATATAAGGGCAATAGCGGTATAGATTAGTATCGCTACTACTATAAGATCCTTCTTCTAAAGTTATTCCTATTTGCCTATTAAGTTAGTAACGCTATTATTTAAGAGGATAAAGCTCCTACCTATAACTATTAGTTTATTTACTATACTTATAACCTTAATAAGATATAAAAGCTCTTATAGTATAGTAATAGCCTAGATCTTAACGCTATAGAGCCTTATTAGCCTTAAATAAAGCGATTTATAACTAAAAAGGGTGTACTAAAGAGCTGTACTAAGGTAATATAAGTATAGGAGGCGTATTAGTAGGAGCTCTAGTAGGACCAAATTCAGGCTTGGATTGAGAGGATCCTACACTATATTGAACAGATCATCGCTTTAGAAGGCGGTAACGAATATAGAGAGGGCTGTAGCGCTAGTAAATACCGTTAATAACTTCTCTTTAGGCCACTATTAACCTTATGTTAATGTGATAACTAAAAGGGATGTTAGGGATCCCCTGCTCTGATCTNACTCGATCCCTTGCAGCCTCCACCTGCCAGCTGGCCTATGGTCAAAACTTTTGACAGGCTCCTCCGTACTCGGAGGGGAATCCTATGCTGCCCTTCACGTCTCTGTTCTTCTTAGGCTCATCGGTTCCCGAGCCATTCATTGGCCAAATATCGAATATGGAAAACTGCATTTCTTGCCAATCACGAGGCGCACTCGGCCTTATTCCGCTCCGACCCATCTGGTCTTAATCTAGCCACATGCTCAACAACCAATGAAGCAGCAGAAGTCAGGTTTTTCACAGGCACACTTCAGCTTACCATCCGCCGCTAGCAAGGGCAGCAACCTAGTCACAAGCCATCGACAGGCTGTCGTTGCTTGACGCCCTCACCCTCGACCGACCATCGTCTCGTCTACTACCCACAGTTCCATTTGTACTCAGTTCCATTCCGACGGGCCAAACCTCCTTGAGTCGGCGTCCATGCGAGGTTCAGAAGACCGGGGGGGACTTACACTTTTGGAAACGCTCGCCGCGCCAGGTCTCGGACGCAATGCTAACGCTGCCACCGCGGCACGCCGCGCCATCTGGTCTGATTTTCATACCAGTAAGAGACAATCTTGCTTGGAATGCATCGGTTGATGCTTAGTTCTGGCTCCTTGAGCGGTCGTTTCTGTCGGCTCTACTTGGCCGCTCCAATCAACCCGCTGCCCTGAATTTTGAGGCACAGAGCCGGCTCCACGACTACAACTCCAAGCCCACAGGAGGTTTTCACGCTGCAGAAGACGACGCCAAGTCGAGGTTACATACGAAGCAATAGGTTGTGGAGGCTGTCCGCCAGCGCGGCCGCATTTGCATTGTTTCAAGGCGATCATCTGCTGGAACGGACATGATGCAAGGACGGACAGAATGTCCTGAAGACATCTGCAGGTCATACAGCTGCCAGCATTGCCTACACGCGTAAACAAGAGCGTCGATATGGACAACCATAAGTGACAGCGAGCTGATGAGATGACGATGGGTAATCGTCGAATCTCTTGACACCCCCCTGGAAAGGTCTCACCTAGACTAGCCATCATTCAATACTCGTCAAAGCCATGATGATCTCGATTTCCGTATTAATGCCAGCTCGAGGGGGGCCTTACTTGCGAGATATTGACCTTGGGCTGGCAACCAGGAAACAAACCGTATGACCGAATCGTTAAAGTTGGACGGATTTGGTAGCGTGCATAAGCGCAGCTTGAACACGGAAACCCAGGATGACTTCCTAGCGGAGGACGAGTATCCAGAGCCGTCAGTTTTGATGCACCTGCATGACGCAGTTCGACATCTCAGCCCCCTTTCTAGGTCACAGCAGGCCCGGACCTGCGTGAATGTGTGTGCAGGTTAGCATGGAAACCCGGGTTGTTCCAATCATGATCGTCCTCGCCACGGATTCAGGGAGTAGGAGCTGCGCATCGACGAGAACTGACACCTCGGAAACTCAAGAGAACTAAGTGCATGATCAGTGGACAGACCGTACCAGATCCTGTGTTGGCAATGCCAGAACCCTGGGCAGAACCTTGCGAGGGAGGAAAAAAAAAAAAAAAGCGAAAAATCTGATTGATTATTTTGGAACAACCGCGGAAGCATATTGATGGATCCAGTACAGGGCTGATGGGAGAATACTGTCGCATCCGGGTGGTGTCGTCTTGTAAGACGAAGCGCCAGATGCTCCGTTGACGTTGTCGTCGTCGAGAAAGCGCCTTTTCTTTCCCCCACTCCCACTCACGAGAATTTGCTGCCCGGGGGTGGGGACGAGCTGGCTGGCAGCTGTCGAACCGGGGCACACCCCTGTGACTCAGCGACTAGGGGGGCATCTTTCTCTCGAGAGTGGCACATGTGAAAGACGGCGTCGATGTTGGTGGATACCGGGGAACAGGGGTAGGCCATCTCCAAAGCAGCAACATGCCTCACCCACAGCGTTGACAAGTCTCGTCTGTTTCTTTTTCGTTTAGACCGGAGGCATTTAGTGGCATGGTTCGTGCAGCAAGAACAACGACGGCGCCGGCTGCGACGACGATGCCATGTCTCGCCGTGCTTCTGTCTCTCTTCGGGCCTGTGTCTAGCCGGAGAGACACGGGCTCAAATGCAGGCTTTACGGCGAGAGGCTGCAACATGTTGTCAGATTGGGATAATCGGCCGTGGACTTTTGCAGGTGTAACAGAGATGGGCGGTGGCAAGCATCGACGTCGACGGCAATATCGATATTTTCCAGAAGACAGTAAGGACATGGCTCTCGCAATGGCCTGCAAAGATTGGACGAAGGTGAACGGGCGCTTTCAATGGAGCGGCGCAGCAAACTTCGAGAAGACGCGAAGAGATGACGGCGTATTCGGATAGCATAGACACGGCCAGCGATGCAACAACAAGACTTCTGAACGCTGCCAGCTTACCTTGGTTGGATATAGGTGTCCAAGTGAGCCTGTCAAAGCTCTGACAGTTTTCCTTCGCATGGCTGTTAATTACATGGTATTTGGTTGGGGAAATAAGCGCACCAACTCGTCGAGTCAGATGTCGTCGCCCTGCTGTGCGTTGCGAGCTTCTGGCCACAACACCATCTCACAGTATCGTAATCACGTGTCCATGGTAAAAGGCCATGCATCGACGTTGAGGTGTCCGAGTTCAAAATAGGCCTCCTATGATGGCTAATAACAGCCCTGGGGACTCACGGCCGATGTGGGCGGGCTTTGCAGACGGGCACCAGACCACAGACATTGGAAGAACAGATCGAAAGGACATGAAAAGAAAAGAAATCGGACACCATCGCGCAGTAGCGCAAGTGCACCAACACCCGGGTACCATGCCGCCGACGGCTCTGCCCAAGGAGACCCGACATGGCTGCGCCGGCACTCGCCGGCGTCATTCAGCTGGGGAAATTGCGGGTTCTGACGGCTCTCATTCGCCTGGCTCTCGGATTCTGTCATTCAGCATATGCAAGTCGCAGCACAGCCCTCGTCCTCGCAGCCATCTTCCTCACTTTTGTGAAAAAAATTTTGCCTCCTGCCTTTCGGTTTCCTCCCCTCATGCAGGAAATACATTCGTTGCATTCTCGGAACCTTTTTTTAGAGCGTCTATTTTTCGGTCCCGGCAGGAAAACCCAAAAACGGGATGATTTACACTTTGGCTCGCGTTGCCGCCAACCGAATCTGTCGTAAGCCACTGGAACTGGAAGAGGATACGGACGGCAAAAATCGCCATCAAATCCATCCTCACGCGTCTAAATCACCTTCTATGGCTCCCACCTGACACTGAAGGGTGCAATACCGCGGGTTGCGAACGTAGTACTGTGGGTGATGCAAAAAGTCCGTCCTGGCCCAAAGACAGATCTGCCAAAGCGTCGTAAACATGCGCCGCATGGCGTCCGCGCCTTCCGCAACCGAGCCCACAAGGGACCGCTGTCTTTGCCCTACCAAGCCTGATCCTCGCGAACCGTTACCCGGGGTCGCCTTGTATGAGAATGGCAGCGCATGTTTCTTTCTCTCCTCCAGAGTCCCTCTTGTCAAACCCCCCTTCCAGCTTGCTTGGCTTCCGGAGCAGGGCAAGTCGATCGGTAGGTTGACCCTCCAGGGTTCTCCTGTCTTTCCGTCGTTGTCAACCACGTCAGGAAACGTTTCTGAACCAGATTGCTGTGGCGCACGCCGCCCGGGGCAAGCCAGAACATGCACCACGCACGCCTCACGCGGGGCGTACCAAGTCGAAGTTGCGTGGTGGTGGTCGTCGATCAAGTCTAGCCGAGGGCTAATCCATTAGAGGAAACATTTTTCTCCCAAGATTCTGGGTGAAATGGTTGCGCATAAGGGGGGAAAAAATAAGACTAAAAAGAAAACCAAGTGACAAAAAGTCGTTCAGGTCGTTAGGAACGTGCCGGCTTAACGGCTAGCCAGCCAGCCACCTCGCCTTGGTCAACGCCCCCCTCTTCAATATCTCTGCTAGATGGGTACTTTCGATTGCCTGATAAGACAAAAAAGTTCCCTTGCATCGATATTTAAGAAAGAAGAAGAGAGACAGCCTCTACGTGGCAGCGCAGAAGAGAAAGAGAGGGAGAGAGCGCGCGCGCGGGGGAAACCCATCTGTTAACGCTTCCTTGTAGATCAACGGCGTCGTGCAATATCTGTCTTGTAATGTCTTGTGGTCAAACCTTGCTTTTCCTCTGGTTTCTGGAAGTTGTTGCCGGGCCCTCGGTCCTGGCCTGTGCACCCGAACCTGTCAGACAACCACAAGCAGAACACGACGCAAAGCCAAATCGCCGAGTGCACTAAAGTGTCTAGTGTCTACTACGTAAGCTACGCTACCATCTTAGCCACTCTGGTCTGTGCAGCCAACAGACAGGCATTCCCGAGAGGGAGGCGCTGTGTGCCGAGGCAGGTTGGGGTGAGAGACCAGACGACTGCAGATGGGAATGAGAAAATGGCCTCCCTCCTCCACGGAATCGAAGAGCCGACCGGCCAGCGCGAGGTTGGCCCCTTGGATCGACTATTGGAGTCCTCCGACCTACAGCAGCCTGACGTGTCCGACTGGGTCAAGTTTTGTCGTTTAAGCTCAGGGTGTTTTTTTTTTCCTTCCCTCCTAGAGGGTTGCCTCTCAATTGGCACGAAAACGAGGGAACCAACGCCAACGCCGGCTCCAGCGCACCATACGGCATGCGCCGGTCCAGGTCCATCTCAGCGAGTCCCGCTGATAGTTGAGTTACGTACGGGGCCCGGGTGAGGCGAGAGAGGAGACCTGGAATCCGGCCACAATGCATGCACCGCGCAACCTGAGGCCTTGGGTCTGCCCAGGCCGTGCTCGTCCTGAACGATGTCCTGGATGCCCCCGGATGAGTGGGTGGGCGGGTGGATGGATGGATGGATGTTTCTTACCTGAGGCGATATAGGCACTTTACCCGCCCACGCTTACAGGAGATACATCCCCGTCCCGGTAAGGGAGCCTCCGGCGCATTAGAGAGATCCGATGCTACTATACACTACAATGTACTGCACAGCACGCTGAGCTGCACCCCCCGCCGCCGTGCAGCTCTGAGTGCCTCCCATGGGATCCTCGTCGTTACTCGTCCTCTCTTGCCATTCCTTTCGCCATCGCCTGCCGCCCGCCCAGTCTCTCTCCACTTGCTCCTTCCCCCCTACGCTGCAAGTGTTTCTTCCCAGTTATAGGAAGGCTTGGATCCATACCGCACCTAGCAAAGTACCTGCCACGCCCCCCTCCCCCTCCTGCCACTCCCTCCTTCCCCCCTTCTACCTCCTCTTCTCGTCCCCTCCCCTTTGGCACTACGTCGTACCCAGTTCCACCTCCTGTACCATGGTCCGCCCGCCAGAAAGCGCGTCTGCCACGGTTGAGACGACGGGAGAGTGGCTCAAAGTGAATGAATCGACTCCAAAAAAGTACGAGACGAGGAAGAGGGGAAAGAAATCAGGGACATGTTCAAGTACAATACACAAGCCCATTATCCGCCATACTACCCTTGTCGGTATGCATCTGCAAAGTCTCTAATACACCAACCTCACCGCAACGTAGCCGCAGCCGCAGCCCGTGGCGCACCAAAGACATGGAAGAGAGGAACGTATCTTTTTGACAGGTCCCAACTGCACTTGAACTGGTAGACGGGGAAGTCGTACCATTAATATGTACGTACTGCGAAGAGGGCGATATGTATGGTGGTGGTGTATAGATACGGATACGCAGACGCACCAAGACAAGGCAGCTTCGGTCGAATATAACACCCCACCACCCTCGCACCACTTTCGACCATTTTCTTACCCTCCCTCTTCTTCTTCACGAGCTCTTCGTCCACCAATTCTTCTCTTCTTGTTCGCGGTAGCAGGCGTGCAAGCCAAAAACATCCCTTGTTATATCCTCTCTACTCGGGATCGCCCAGCTCCGTCATCAACTTGTTTCCTTTATTACTTCACTTCCCCCCTTCCCCCCCAAAGGTTCCCCATATCCCTCGAGGCGGCCCATCGTCAACTTCAACCACACAACCGAGGCCACCTCACGACCGACAAAACCGCCCTTGACTTGACGACGCCGCTTTTCTTTGTCACCCCGCATCGGAATCACTCTCATCTCCTCGGGTTCACTCGGAAATTTTTCCCTCTGTCTCAAAATGCCTGTTCAGCTACTACCAGCTTCTGCGGCGGCTTTTGCCCCAAGAGCCTCATCAGTGAACGTCGTGCTAGGATCCAAGGTCGAGCCGTGGTTGACTCAGACACTTAAGCGCATCAACCGGATTAAGCGCCCTCTCAACAGCGTCCCTCAACACCAGAGATGTCTGACAGAGACTCTGTCGAGCCCCAACGCCATCTGGACCCTCACCTCCGTCATGCTCCCAAAGGCCCCGGAATCCGATCTGCGCAAGGACTCTAACCCCCTGGTCGAAGCTCTTTTCAACTACCAGCTCCTGCACATCGAGGCTTATATTGTCCACGTCGACATGGTCTTGCGCAACGAGGTCGCCTTCAAGTTGACCACTGACTCTATAGACGCTCTGGTGGAGTACCACAAGGACATCCATTGCGTCGACACCAAGGCACAGACATACGACTGGTCAGAAAAGGAGCAGCAGTGCAAGAAGCTGCACGAGGATTTCGTGCAAGCCATCAACAAGTTCGTTTACCGAACGCATGTCTCTGCTCTGGAAGGCCTTGAGGAGGATGGCGTCGGCGAGTTGCTCTCTGGGAAGAGCGAAGAAGTCAAGAGCAGCATCATGGGTTTGATGAAGCCACTGCTGCCTCCTCCCCCGCGCGTCGTAGACGTCATCAGACAACCTCCCCTGCTCCCCAGCTCACCGGCAAACGCCAGTATGTGGTCGCAGCCTCCCACACCTGCCCACCTCCCCGCCGTGGACGCATGGAGAGTCTTGCCCTCCAGCCCTAGCATCGCTTCAACTTCCCAGGACTCGTCGCCCATCTGGGCCAACATCGGCATGAGCGAGGTTCAAATACCTTCGCCCACACCGGCGTTCACTCAGCCCTTCTCGACGGCCGGCCTCTTTTACAGCGCACCGGGCATCACGGCGCCCATTCCAGCACTGCCGCTCCCTAGCATGTTCACACCACAGTGTGGTGTGAGCGTTGGCTATGGAGGCTTCGGCTGGGATCGCTACCAAGAGTACACGACGACCATATGACAATCAACACCCGTCACATCTGCGAGCTACCCCGGCCCCACGAACCCGTAGCGTTGTCAGGCATGCTTGTCCATGTTCCCTGGAGAAAAGTTGAAGTCCTCTCGGTCTGCTCGGCATAGAGTCATCGTCCACAAGCATATCGGCGTTTTGCATCAACAGGGGAGCGAACGGTGATGGGAGAAATATTCTTTCTTGGGATCAACAACGAAACAAAAAGATATAATCCGGTTTTTCTTTGTCGGTAGCAAGCGAGCGTCTGTTTTTTTCTGTCTTTTCGATATCCGGGGAACAACATCCACCACTCACTATGCCGCAAGCTCGGTCACCTTTTCATTCATTCGATATATCTCAACATCATGGCTGGGTCCGGGGCGGGCATTTGAGTGCATTTACATTGGGGGCTTTTTTTTTTTCCGAACATGGGGGCTCTATGCCTCTTTTTCATGTTCTCTTTTTGGGTCTTCTCAACTAAATAAGAGGAACACGCAGCAATGCAACACCCCCGCTCGACTCCAGGCCTGGAGCCCGAGACAGAAGAAACCGACACCTTGAGTACACAATTCCCCCGTTCTCTCTCTTTTCTCTTTATTTTCTCTCCCTTCCATCTTTTGGTTTAAGAGGCTTTCTTAGAGATACCCCCCATCGGCATTACACTGGATTGGAAGATACCAACCGCTGCGCTTTTTCCTTCTTTCATTTCCTTGGCTCTGGGGTTCTGTCTTGCGGATGATTTCACGACGATCATTTCACGACCAATGACGAATACACGACTGCTTTGACGATACGAATCAAGACGACGTTGCCCCGGGCTCGATGCTACGACACACGACAATCTTGTTTTTATTCGCTTGGCGGAAACTGTTCGATTCTCAGTTTCGAATGCGAAGGGCTTGCACCCGGACTGGATCCATAATGGCAACGCTTCTTCCGCACACGGTCGATCTAGAACCAAAATCATCTCGTAGCCGAGACTAGTGGTATCTGGGATACTACCGTCGAAGCAGACACTGGGTTGTCGACAGGGTCTTAGATGCGGTCTTCCTCCTTGTCCGTTTTGGGCTTCGGGAGATGACGGAAAATGAGTAGGAGATGGGATCAAATCGCCAAACCAGAGAAGCTGGGCATCGGCTAAATGGAGGCCTGCCGGACAGGACACGATGCGAAACCCTCTTGGCCAAAGCCTCGGAAGCTGTTCTCTTGGCCACATATTCCCCCGCCCAATTTACGCGAGACGATCGAACCCAAACCGGGCCATGCTGATTACCCCACCTGGGCATAAGTACGACACTTCGAATCCTGCGAGTCGGGACAGAACGTGAACGGAAAGGATGTTACCGGACTGGGGGTCACTGTATGGAATCTGGGAAAGGGGGGTCGCGCCCGCCGCACTTTCGGGTTCTTGGGAACGTGGCCGAGGGACTGAGAGAAGAGGCAACATGTAGCTCGCCCTCCTGCATGAATCTCTTGACTGATCGGAAAAGATCCGGACAGCGTCACGGCGCTCGGTCGAGGAGAATAGCCGCGCGGGAGGCCCTGGACTCTGTATCTGCCGTGCAGGACAAGACGGGCGTCTCCCACAGAAAACGAAGCCGCGGCAGAGGGCGCTGGAAATTCTTTTGTTACGGGAGAGAGAATATCATGGGTGTACTTTTTGGCAACCCTGGAGGTTGGCCTGGGCCCTGGCTTAACACGCTGCTCAATGGGGTTGTTCTTGCATTTTACGTTATTAGTTAATATGAACACGAGCAAGATTTGTGCAGCTGCGTTTTCGCCTCTGGGTCTTGTGCATGATTGACAATTTGCAGCGGATAAGTTGAGTAGAGAAAGTGAAGAAGAGAAGAGGTTATGAAAATGGGTATTGCAAGTTGGGACATTCGTAAGAAGATTGCGCATTGCTGAGAGGGACAAGGAGACGGTGGACTGCAGGGGGTTCCGGATCGTCTGTCGACAAGTCTCTCTCAATCTGTAGTTGAACGAGATAGGTGAGGTCTCGGTTGGGCAGCACCCGCAGCCCCGGGATGTCTGGCCGGATCCTTTTCTTTTCCTTTTTTTTTTTTCCCATAGGAAGCTAGATGTGCATTTAACGCATGATTGAAGAGAGGCAATCGAGGAGCACAACGTTTTGGGGGAAGGAGGTAAGGGGAGGGATGAGTTTGGGGCCATGCTGGTATCCCGCTCCTGACCATGTCTAAGATTGATACGCATAGATCGAGCAGTCACTTTTTGTTTTTCCTCGACACTTTTTCACTTTCTATTTGTTTCCTTTTATAGGCCCCCTTCTGGAGATGCGCACCTTCCTTGTGCAAGAGACGCACGAGACACCGGAAGGGGAACGTGGAGATTCTTTCGGGGGGGGGAGCAGATATGGGATTTCTAGAGGACGGGACCCGGGCTCGCGGGGTGGGTTCGACAGGGAGTCTCATAAGACCGCCGAACCATGTAATAGGCGGCCCCTACCCGTAAGCGCTGGGCCTTTCCGATCGGCGGCGGGGGGGGCTGATGGGCGATCTGTCGCACGTCCCGGCATACCACATATCTCTCTACAAGCCGTTTAGCAGCATACGCGACGTAGCCGGGGGGTTCCTCCCATCGCACGGGGATGGGCAACTCTTATTTCCTGTCTTGCAAATGCCTTGGCTTTTCTTTCTCTCGATTTTTTCCCTCCTTATTTTCCAGGATGGAGGGGGGGTAGGGCTCGCACACGGACGGACGGAGGGGAACGTCTGAACCAACGGGCGAGACAGGTGTAACGGCGGCCTGGGTGGGTTCAGCCGGTTGCCGATGGGGTGGAGGGCGAAGGGAGGAAAAGATCCTGGGATGAGACCGATTCCGTTCCACGGGATGGGATTTGTTTTTATTGAATGGGTGAATGCGATGCATGATGGCTTCCGCAGGATGTATCAGAAGTGAGGGGAGAAAGCTGATGGGGGGATCGAGCCGGGTTCATAGTCGAGCAGAGCAACGGGTTCTGGGCCCGGCGCGAGAGAGAGAAACAGAGAGGCGGCTACTGTTGCATGGCGTGACTGACAGCTAAGTAAGCCAAAGAAATTTTTCCTTTTCTGTTTGACGATAAGATTCGGGGTAACATCTATCACGTCTGAGGGGAGAGCCTGGTGGTGTGCTGTCTGGGGGGTTGCTTGGGGGCGGCACAACGTCTGACGAGGCTTTGACGGAGGGTGTGAGTTACGCGTCCTTGGATGCGTTGAACGCGCGAGGGCGTCGCATGGGAGCAGCAAAGGCTACAGTGTCTGCGTTCCGGGGCATGCTTTCCTCCTGAACGGACACTGTCCTCGGGGTGTGGTTGAGTTGGGCTTTTGACTTTCTTCTCCCTCGTCGACAGAGGTCACCGACAAGCGATTCCGGCGGTCAGCATGGAGCAATCATATGAACAGAGGCGATGTGCACCGCGCATGAAGACCGGGGAAGTATGTTCTGCATGTGCACAGGAGAGATTTGGGTTTTTTTTTTTTTTTTTTTGCTCTTCTCTTTTATTTATCTTTTTGGGGTGAGGTTTAATTTTCGCTTTGTTTCCCCGGACGGATTCCCATCAATGCGGTGCCCGTTGATGATGCTGGAACTCTGCGAACCGGGGAGGCTGCCTTTTGACAGGCCAAACGCTGCCAGCATTCCCTGCCAGCATAGCTCCGGCTTTATTTCCGAACACATTTGGATCAGGAAACATGGGGAAGTGTAGATCGACATCGAGGTAGGGTACAGCAGATAGTTCAAACTGTGGACGGGAGGATGCGCAGTTCGTTTCATGGGGTTTCTGATGGAAGAGACAGGGAGGCTGTGGCTTGTCTTTCGCAGGTCGCAGGGATCAGACGGCGGATTGCGGCTGAGTCGCCGAAAGAGGGTGGTGGGGCGTCGCCTTCCCCGTGCGCACGGAGCACCGTGAAACGTACATAGTAGCTATACAGCACTGGAACTCAAGGTGGGCGCGACGGAGAGCAATCCCGGGTCTAGCTTTTGCCCAGAGCGAACTGGAGATCATTCAATCGAAATGGAAGGTGGCAGGTGTCACTGGAGCTTTGCCGCTTGCGTATCCGCACGGGCGAGTGCCCGATAAGATCACGATAAACTCGCTTCTCACGCGGAATCACGTGGATGATATTGCAACTGAGCAGTGATGCAACGAATGTTTCCAAGACATGCTACAACTCATAGCCAATATAGATAATTCTCGGCAATATGTGGATCAATTTCGGTAGTCACCCCTATGCAGCCAGTTTTTGCCTCAAGGTCGACACCTTGCCTTTCGGTCAATTTCCAAGCCTCAGAGGTCAGGTTCTCCTTAGGATGTGTCTGGCAGGCCCTTGATCGTTGCCTGCCATTCGCACAAATCGGACTCTCGAATCAGGGAGAGTGTATCAAAGTCTGGCATCTCGCCTCGCGCAGCCTCCTTCATAAGTTTGAGCAGCTCAGATCGGATGCGCTTCCGGGTGATTGATGAAAGATGCGGCACCGGCACCTCAAAGGCTTTTCCCAGCACTATAGTATTTTGACGCCCTAGTACAAGAAACAAGTTCGTCACGGAGGGCGGCGTGGCCGTCTGGTCGGATCGAGAGTCTCCTTCACCACACTCGTCGGCGCCTTGGTCGGCGTCGTCATTGTCATCATCAATGCGCAGTTTCAAGGGAAATCAGAGTAATCGTCTTTTCTTCGGTGTCCCAGCCGCATATGCCGTTCTCGTCAAGCAAGGAGTGGAATATCGTAGCTGCATTCCTGGTAGTTTGAATGGAGGTGAAGGACGGTGCCGCGTCGTTATTCAACTCACCCCTGTTTGGCTGCTCTATCACATTGATAACCTCAATGGTGGGATGCCCTCGAGTGGCTGGTCGTTTCCTGGTGGAAATGGAAGTCCTGTCTGTTCGAAAGCGTTCCATCCTTTACGGCCAGACAGTCTCCTCGAGCTGCTTCCCCGGCCGTACATGAAGCCGTCGATGCACGCTTATTTTCTCTACCTGGGCACATAATACGTCTTGTACGCAGTCTTCTCACGTACAAGAGTCTTACAAGACGAATGACGATCGTAGGCTCTCAACAATGGGGAAAGGTGAGACGAGGGCACTCCAGGTGGCCTATGTCGAGGCCGTGAAGCCCCTTGGCACCGGGTATGTATTTCATGACACGGAGTTGACTGCCAGAGTTCGACTGGGGATGTGCGGCCATATTGAAGCTGCTGGACTGTAGAATCACATCGCCAATCTCACGAATCGCGACGCCTTACACGAGGGCGAGTATGAGGTACCGCGCCGTCTGGTTCAGGCCGACCCGGGCAAGGCCGAGTGGGGCCCCGTTGTATCCAACGGCGTCAGGGGCAACGAGGTCGTGCTCGTAGGGGGCGCTGCCTTGAGCGGCGGTGTCGGGGCAAAAGTGAAGGTCGAGGACAGATCTTCGAACGACTCCGGTGCCGTCCGAGAGGGATTCCAGCACGCTAGCACGTTGAGAAAATGGGGCAAGGCCAACGCCCAGAGGATCCCGGAGAACTGCCCGGACACAAGAGGGTTTGAATTCCACATCGTGTGGACCACCTGTTCGTTGTGGGACATGTACACCAATGCTTTAATGGGGGAGCAGAAAGGCATGTCCATTGCTGGGACTGTCCGCGCCGGAAGCGTCGCTGGGGGCAAGGCGTCGATATTATACATTCAAGAATCTACTGCCGGCGGCTGGGTCTATCCGCTCCCTTCGGTTTTACCCGGCTAATAACAGAGTTGGGCTTGTTCATGATGGTTCCGTGGCAAACACTAATCGCAGAACGAGATGAGACTTACTTCCTTGAAAGGTCTGCATTTCAGATACCGCTCCGTCGTTGCAGGATTTGAGAGTCCTAGTTATCCATAATCCGCTTGGGGGCGGAGTTGACTGGCGGCATGCTGTCTTCTGCTATCCACTTCGACTAAATTGACATCAGACGCGGACGGCGGAGACCAGAGGCGGATACGGTTCGGACAGAAAAGAGGAGTGAGTCTCTCAAGGGGTTGATAACCGCGACGACGAAGCATCACGGCAAGAAGTAGAGATAGGGACTGAGAGGGGGCTAGAGCTCGACGACTATTGAGAGTGCCGAGTATAGCTTTCGCGGCCATAACTGGGCTTTCTGTGATGTCTTGCTGGCCCCCTCTTCACGTTATCAGGTCGTGACTGCGACTCACGCTACATGCTCTTCGAGCTTCCCCAATTTCAAAGTACACATGCCTAGCACATTGTATAATAGACATCTTGAAGAAGGACCCTCTAAGGAGGGCACGGGAATCATCGCAGAAGAATGAAAGTTCCACTAATATTGCTCAAGCTCAAGCGCCACATATTACAACATAAGTTTTGGATGGAGACGCAAATGGTGGGCCGGTTTCGTGCTCAACACGTTCAGCTAGCTTCTTCAATACACAAATTGACCATTTTTGGTTCAAATTGAAGTCCCTCGGTAGTCCTGAATCCTCCGCACCAAGAAGCGAAATCCATGGCGAAAGGTCGGCTTCCATCTCATCGACGCAAGCAACCATCCCCGGACGGCGTGTGGATACTCCAGACAGAGGATAGTCGTCTTAAGCCTTCTGGCCGTTCTCGAACCACTTCTCGAGGAGCGAAATCTCCTCGTCGTTGAGGGCGGCCTTGTCGGTGCCATGAACGGAGATGACGTAGGCCACCAGGCTGCCGGACTTGGTGACGTCGTCGGCGAGGCCGCGGGCCTCGAGAAGGGCGCGCCCCTGGGTGGGGTCGGCGACGAACTGCGACAGGAGGCTCAGCTCGTCGGCGTCGAGGACCGGGGCGGGGTCCTCGTTGCGGTTGATGATCTCCTGCGCGAGGGTGTGGGTGGAGATCATGTCGCGGGCCGAGGGGCCGGTGTAAGGGGCGGACTCGACGGCGGTGGCCATTGTGATTGTTAAAGGGCGAAAAGTTTAGAGGTAAGAGAGATTGAGGTGGTGATGATTGCGAGTTTGTGGTTCGCTGATGTGGATGCTCAAGACTGATAATTGGGGCGGTGAGAAAAACAACTGAAACCAAAGCGAGGCGAGACACGGGAATATATACGCTTCAAGTCACCTAACCATTCAATGTCCAACAGAGCTAACCGTTTGCCCAGAATCAAAAACAACACCGCAATCAATTCTCTGAATGTCCAGATGTGATGGTGACAAGCAACGTAGCCATCGAAACATGACAAGGTCGCAAATGTTTACATGAATGCCTGGGGCAGGCAACAACTATTGCGGGCAGATTGATTGCCTTGGTTGTGCGGGCGTTCCGCCGTCCTCCACATGATACGCCGGGGGTAACGAGGCCATGCTGCGGCACGACTGGAGCGACCTGCCATGATGAGAAATCGAGCTGGATGCTCATTGGCCCTTTGTTCTCCACTCGATCAGACAACCAACAGCAAGAAACTCATGAGGAATGCCAGGCAGTCGTTTGGTTGCCCCGGCAATGTCCAACGGCTTTGGCTGTAAGTGGAAGCCAATGCACCCTTAAACAGGGAGAAAGTCGAGTTGGACATGGGTGAGCGACCCGACGAGACGGAATCTAGGATTGCGCCAGAAGGGGGGAGAATTTGTGAGGAGTGATGTGATTCCCAGTCATCCGGGCCCATCCAACCATTTTCGATACATTCCAGAACCTTTACCCGCTGTCTTCGGGTTTGTCCTCTGGTGGTTCACTGCGTCGCGGTTTGTTTCCGTCAGGGTCTCCCTTGGACGGCTCATATGCGCTGTCCAGGCAGCCACCATTGGGCCGTGACTCGAGGTTTGCGATTCTAGGCAACACAATTCCAACGGGCCGGCTGGCGAAGACGTGCGGGGTTGGATGGGGGCCCGTGAGGTCGGAGGTGACCGGAGAGGTGGGTACCAGAGACGGGGACGAAGACCGATGATTGTCGGGCCTGTGTCAGGACCACCAGAGCGGCGGGGTTGTCCATTCATGTGATGACGCGATATCTCCTTCGCATCCGAGCGAGATGGGAGAGCTGTCAATACGGAAATTACACGTCCAATGCGCCAAGACCTCATAGGAACGTGGAGAGTTTATCCTTCGGATGGTGGTATTCCCGAGGCCGCGTTATAAGTTGTGGAATTATCGAAGGTTTCTCGGCGTGAATTGCCCCTTCGTCTCTGAAATCGAAGGTCAACCAACTACCGTTGTACGCCAGAGTCTATTGGGGTGAAAGAAGGTTTAGCGCCTGAGACCCTGAATTTAATTAGATTAGCACTATATAATGCGTTAAAGACCTCGGGGCGGATCCTGCGACTAGTGCGTGGCCGAGAATGGTGCGGAGGGAGCCGGCCCGTCGGGTCGAACATCCAATCCGAACAGCAATTCGATATTGACCGACCGATTCGGCAATCTGGACCCGAGTGTTCTAGGGGAAGTACCGGAGGGCCAATGACTTCATACGCCTCGTCAGTGGTATATAAAGACCTTGAACACCGTCGCCCCCTGGATGTTGGGTTTCCGGAGCTTTTCAAGCCCTTCGCATCCATACCGTCATACCAAGACCGTTCCAAATACCAACCATGGCAACCCAAAGCGTCATCTCCGTCTTTGAGACCTTTCTCGACAATGTCAACCGGAATAACCTGAACGACGCCCAACGTTCCCTCCAGCGGACGTTGATCTACAACGACGACGAGCAGAGCCAGTCCGAGTTTCTCGAGCGCCTCGTCGAGGCCACAGAAAACGGCAGCGTGCAGCTCAGCGCCGACTCCTGGACTGTCAACGAAGCCGCGCAGTCCCTCGCCGCGCGCCTGCTCTACAGCACGAGAGCCGAGGACGGGACCATCCAGGTCAGCAGCTGGGACTTGATCTTCGTCTTCTTCAACAAGGACGGCAAGATCGAGCGCTTCTACGGGATCACCTCGGCGCTAAGTCGTGCCCCCAACTTGCCGTTCGCGCCCCCGATGGCCCCAGTGCCGACCGAGAATCCGCTCTCGGTCGAGCAGATCGAGGCCAACTACCGCGAGTACATCTACAGCTACAACAACGGTACCGTGCAGAGTGTCCTGCCGAGGTTGTGGGCCGACGTCGTCTCGATACACGGGAACCCGGCGCCGGTGGAGCAGAGTCTTTCGATGATAGAAAAGATGCTTCTGCCCGTCATCAGGGGTTTGAAGTACGAGATTGAGGAGATCGTCGCCGACACCGGTAGGCAACAAGTTGCGGTCCGGCTCTCTTTGCTGGGTGTGCCTGAGAACAAGCTCCTCCAGAAAAATGGGCCAGGGGGCAGCGTCAAGGTTTTCGAGCACGCGTTGTACGGGCTCAAGGACGGCAGAATTACGTGGGGTTGGACTGCGCAGGGCTTTGATATGCCTCCTCCCTGAGTTTTGATTGTATACTTCATTTCCGACTGGGGAGACGGTCGTGTGGCATATGAGAGGCATTGCGATACCCTGAGGTTATGAAAGAAACTCGCAGCCGAAGAACCAAGACATAGAGACCCGTTCTATCAACTCAAGCATGAGTCTGTAGCAGAGATGATAATTCCAGAGTACCCAGGAAGTCGGTAGCAATCATCAAGCTCTCCATCGGGATATCTCTATCTCGAACTGTTTTCAGGGGATGCATCATTGTCTATAGATCACTTTGAAGTAAGCTATCGGACTCTGAGATCGAACTGAGCAGGGCCCTACTTCGCAGGATGGAGATAGATTCACACCAGTATTGACTGATGGGTTCATTTCCGCGCATTAAATGCTTATGCTGTCAGAGGTAATGATTAGTTAACGTCGCCTTCTGGGGGTTTGATTTTGACGTAAAGTACGGCCGTTGTCCTAACTGCCATCGAGCCTCATGGGAAAAGTCCTTACCGGGCTTCATTTTCGTATGATAGAACCCGAAATTTCAGCAGCATATAGCCATGGCTTCTCAGCCGTTTCAGTCACCACACTTACCAAACAAGATGCCGAAACACGGGAAGTGCACTGAGCCGCAAAGACCTCGTTCTCGATTATAAGACCTCTTGACGTTGTGAAGAATCCCCAACGCAAGACGGCGCATACACACTCCCACCGGCTAGCATTACGTCAGCGATCCCTATTTTGACGACGACCCGGTAGCGCAGGATAAGGCGGCCACTGTGAGAGTTGAGTTTGAGCCATGTTTGGGCACGAATTCGGAATCTGACGAAATGGATGATTAAATAAAGTAAGATGAATTCGACTATTTGGAATCGAAGAAGAAAGGTGCTAGAAAAACCTTTCCAGATGTCGTTGAATGGCTTTCACGACAAGTGTCGTGGGCCTCGTGGTCTTGCGACAACTTATGCTGCATTTTCAATTCGTGGGTGTCTGACTTAGGAACTAATACGTTCCTGAGCTGGTTGAGGGGGGCCTGGTGTCTGATCGAGCTGCTATGCCCAGAGACCTTCTGAGTGTTGACAATTCTGGTCACAATCGGCATTTAGCGTCCCAAAGTCGGAGCCAGCTCCGATTGCGACCATCAAACGTGAAGATGCTCGCTTTCAAACATACCGAACCGGGTTTCGGCTGCCCTCTTTCGGCTGCCCTCATCCATGGACGCGGCCCATATACTATGGTACAACACGATCATTTTGTCTATAGGACAATGCTCCCTCCCCATTCCCCGTTGGTTATCAGACAAGTACCCCTCTCCCTACCCCGGCGTAAGCTGGTCGCTGGCATGACTCGATGCCTGTCACAAAGCTGGAAAAACGTGAAGTGGACAGGGCTGATTGGTCTCGGAACGACAGCAATGGATGACACGGCCCCGCTGTTGGAACTACTGTGGAGCGTTCATCAGCTCCCAACCTGGACAGATGACGGCCGGAGAAGGATGGATCTGGGAAATGAACTGGCTGTTGTATACAAAGTACACGTTCTACAATCAATATGCGTGGTTCAAGGGCCCGGGGAAGCGTAATAGCAAAACACATCCGGTGCCGCCTGCAAAATCCCCGTCGCCTGGTCAGGGTTTCCAAGCCACTGAACCCGATCTTGCCCCGTTAGCACCCCCAGTCTGTTCGCGATACCGCGACCTCTTCCTCCTCTTCACCTGCATTTGCCTCTCGACAATCCGGAATCCTCCAGCCGCATCGGGCTCGACCTACGTCACAATGGCCGACAGAACAAGCAGCCCGGCAGCAAGAGAGCCGTCTCCCGCCAGATCCAAGACGGCTTCTCCAGAGGGTGGGGCTTCGGCCGAGCCCGTTCCCGAAGGAGCCCAGATTGAGGTGGACGATGGAGTAGGGCTTTGGGACTTCTTTTCTTCTTGCAGATGCGGATGGCTAATTCCGTGGACCAGTTCGGCGAGGGCGATTCGACCATCGATGATCAGATGTATGAGACCACCGAGCAGACTGACTTGACTTGCCGATGAAGCTGATGGCCCAGTTCCTCGTACACGGCGTCTTTGACTTCAAGCGTCGTTGATTATCCTGAGGAGTTTGGAAGGCGATACCACGCCTTCCGACCGGGATGTAAGTAGCGCGACACGACTGGAGGCTTCTGCGGTCTTCTGCGACACGTTTTACATGTCAACGAAACTGGCTGACAATGAGAAACAGCGTATTTCGCCCCTAATGATGAGGTAGATTGAGTACTCAGCCGTCTCGAACAGGAGGACACTGACCTGATTTGGTGTTCAAGAGTGAGATGGATCGACTGGACTTCAACCATATGTTGGTTCTCAAAACGATCGGTAACCAGCTCTACTTGGCCCCGATAGAGGAAGCGAAGACGCAGCGAATCCTGGACATTGGCACAGGCACAGGAATATGTTCGTACGACGCTCGGCACTGTCGCAATCATGGTAACTAACACTGAGAACAGGGGCTATTCAAATGGGCGACATGTTTCCCAACGCAGAGGTATTTCTTCACGATGCGTCGTAACATCTGGATGCAGTGAGGCTCAGATCAGGGTTGGACAGATCATTGGCAACGACTTCAGTGCCATCCAGCCGGGCTGGTAATGTTGCTCTTACCGTCTCGCTGAAGGCAAAACTGATTGTTTGGGCAGGGTTCCACCCAACGTCAAATTCGAGATTGACGACGTGGAAAGCCCCTGGGTACACCAGAGCAAGTTCGACTTCATCTTTAGCAGATACATGGCCGGGTCACTGGGGAACTGGCCTAAGCTCATGGAAAGCATTTACGAGTGAGTTCCCTCCCGATGGCGCTGTTTCCTCTTCTAATAACGACAGCAACTTGAACCCGGGTGGATGGGTCGAGTTTCAGGATTATGACTTCCTGCTCAAGTCCGACGATGGCACTCTGACCGAAAAGCACCAGACATACATTTGGGACCATCTTTTCATCGACGCTGCCAAGAGTATCGGGCGTGAACCTTGCCCGGGGCCCAAGCTCGAAGCTTGGGCGAGGGAAGCCGGGTTCGTCAACGTCGTCCACCAGAAGTTCAAGCTACCGATCGGGCCGTGGGCGAAGCACCCATACTACAAGGATATCGGTATGTGTAACTTGATTCAGTTTTTAGATGGACTAGAAGCCTTTACCCTCCGGATCTTCTGCGGGGTTCTTGGTTGGTCGAAGGAGAAGGTCCTTGTTTTGCTCGCTCAGGTCCGCAAAGAAGTGAGAGAGGGTGCCTTCCACGCCCACGGCGAGTTGTAAGTGCCATTACCAAGACTCGGAAGCACATGTTACTGATGCCAAATAGCCATGTGGTCTACGGCCAGAAGCCGGAGAAGGCGAAGTAGGCGCGGCAACCGCCCTACTTGGATCGCCATGATCCCTTTGCATAGCGTTGCGTTTTCTTTTCAGTATTTGGTCTTTGCAAAATAGAACTCGTATAGTTGAAAGATATCCATGGCTTAGACGCGTTACGACAGCTTGCGTGGCTTGGGAAGCCGCCTGTGATGAGCAGTGTCTAGGTTACTGATTGGACGAAACGAAGAAGTAAAACGGAGCAGTCGACCAGCCACACATGCAAAATGGGCTAAAGAGAAATCTGGCGAAAAGAAGGACTGCAAAGTGCATAGCCCATCTCTTTGATTCTGGACCCGCCGCGTAACAGGCCATCAACCAACAGTTATGGCCTTCCGTAAGTTACCTTAGTGTCGGGCCCATCTGGCGCAGCTTCCGAATCGGGGCCTTCATCCACTATGGCGTGTTATCTCTTGCCGTGAGTGGCCCCCACTTGCCACAATGCATCTGTCGGAGTTGGAGATCGGCGACTTGTTGTTGGTTGAAGAATATTGAAATTCTAGCCAGCGCATCACCAAGAGTACCCTAGGCAGGCCTCTAGACCTTATCTGGCCACGGTGGCACAGACAGATGAGATTCCTTGAACCTATCGAGACTCGCAGAAGCTCTCCCGTTACGATGGCTAGGGGATAGTCAATTCACTCTCGTCGGTGAGAATACGAGCACAGCCGTATAAGCCACATCTTCCCAAGTTCAAGATTCGTGCCAATGGCTCGATCGCTCACGCGCCAAGTGCGAAGTTGTTGTCTCCTGTAATCCCACCGTTGGAAGCATGAAAACAAAGAGTGTGTTTCTAGCAGCGGCAACACGGAATGCTCCCCGGCCTGAATTGTGCATGCGTTTACCCAGGAGGATGTCATATCCACATACAGACCGGGGTAGAGATGCAGAAAGCCCTTATTGGCCTCGGATTGACCAAAGTCGAATACGGCACCGAGGGACCCCGCCGCCAGGGCATTGGCACCATCGTTGATTAGTTCTCGCCCGCAGATGTTGGCAAGGGTCCAACGTCGAACCTTGAAAGTGGGATGTTTGTCTCTGCGTTTCCTGCATGTCCGCATCTGTCTTGCACCAACAAGTGGTTGAGTCTCGGGAACCGCGAAAAAAAGGCAGTGGACAGAGAGTACAAAACCCCTCTTACGTCTTGACAGGACTCTCCCACCTCCTTCCCTCGGACTTCACTTTTCACGCTCATTGGGATTACACCAGTCGACTTAAAGCCTACCCACCCTCCGCAAACTAACCATCCAAGGCAGAACCGAAAGAATTGAGACTGAATATGGCTGACTCGCCAAACAACCCACCAGCTGCTTCGACCCCTGTTGCTGCCCCTCCCAGATCGGAGACGGCCTCGTCGCCTGGAGAACAATCACCTGAGCCTGAAGCGGGGCCGGCTGTGATAGAGGCTGAGGATGCGCAAAGTGTTCGTGGCTTGGAGTATTCCAAGACTTTCGTACGTCGCTAACCCTAACCTTCAGTTGAATGACACTGCTTCGACCATTGATGAGCGAATGTGAGTCGGTGATTCCTGACACTTGGCTTGGAGGGAAAACTGATCATTCAGCTCCACGTACACGGAATCTTTGTCGTCGAGCGTAGTAGACTATCCCACAGAAAATGGTCGCCAGTACCATGCTTTCAGAGCGGGTGGTGAGTAACATAAACCCTTTCTCATATGCAGCAGGCGGGCTAACAGACATTAGCCTACTTTGCCCCAAACGATGATGTGACTACAAATTTTGTCTATACATATGGCGAAGAAGCCGGCTGGCTAACAGTGTGAACAGAGTGAATTGGATCGCCTAGACTTCAATCACCAACTGATAATGAAGACTATCGGCAGGAAACTCTTTCTGGCGCCAGTTGAAGAAGAGAAAACCCACCGAATCCTCGATATCGGTACCGGCACCGGCATTTGTACGTCGCATTTTCTCCTGTTTCCTGCAGCATATCTGACGTTCCTAGGGGCCATCGAAGCGGCCGATCTTTTTCCCAATGCGGAGGTATGTATTACGAGAACGGCTCGCCGTTTAGATTCGCCGACACTTTCGAGCTCAACTGAGGCAATGGGCAGATCATCGGAAACGACCTGAGTGCCAACCAACCAGCATGGTAATCGTCATTCTACTGGATTATTCGAATATGTGCTAAAGCTAACGACTCTCAGGGTTCCACCCAACGTCAAGTTTGAGGTCGACGATGTTGAAAGTTCATGGATTAACCCCCACAAATTCGACTTTATTTTTTGCCGATATATGGCTGCGTCTATCTCGGACTGGCCGAAGCTCATGAGAAATATCTACAAGTATGTGGACTATGATTCTATGTCATCATAGGTCTAACTATTCTAGGAACACCAACCCTGGCGGTTGGGTTGAATTTCAAGATTACGACCTCCTGTACACCTCAGATGACGGATCAATCACTGATGAACACCGGACTCTACAATGGGATAAGCAATTTGTCGAGGCTTGCAAAAGCGTCGGCCGAGAGGCTTGTCCGGGACCCAAGTTGGAAAAATGGGTCAAAGATGCCGGCTTCGTAAACGTTGTCCATCAGCGGTTCAAAATGCCAATTGGTCCTTGGCCAAAAGATCCTCACTATAAGGATATAGGTATGTGTAACCTGATCCAAATACTGGACGGGCTCGAGGCGTTCACGTTACGAGTGTTCTGCACTGTGCTCGGGTGGACAAGGGACGAGGTTTTGGTGCTGCTTGCGGAGGTCCGTAATGAGTTGAGGTCTGGCAAGTTCCATGCACTTGCCGACTTGTGAGTTCCAACACCATCCTATCCCTCTTTCTGAGCCCGTCAACGACTGACAGTCGATTTGAATTAGCCACGTTGTGTATGCGCAGAAGCCAGAGGTTGAGGAAGAGGCTGAGGAAGAGGCGTGAGCATCGCAGAGAGCGGTGCCCCTTTGCACTCCTTCCAATCTCTAAAGATCCCTAGAGTGTCATGCCCTGCGTAACCATGATGGGAAGATATGATGCATCGTTTGAGATGAAACAAGACTCTTCACATGATTTTTGCCGTCCTGTTGAATCTTATCATGATGTTGCTGGGTGTTAAGTGACTCTGACCACCAGCCGAAACGGGCCGCCTCCTAGCGCTTCCGCTACGGTAGCGGCCCCACTCGGCGTTGCTTCCGAAGAGGGGCTTTAGACGGAGACTGGCTGTTCATCCGGCCCCATCGCCCACCCACACAGAATGCAACGCAGCGTCCAGCTTTGTCTGAACCCTCAAGCACATTGATCCCTACAACGTACAACGAGCGACGAACAAGTGCGGGCACAGAAAAAGCCCCGCTGACGAAAGATTTGACTGGCCGCTGATTAGTCCTCAGCCCGGGCCAGATGTCGAATATGGAAAGTTGTAGTCTGTATTGTTCACATGCACTATGTACCCACATATATCTCGCGCCAACAACGGGTCGGCGGGGATGGCACGATGGAAGCAACCATGGCAGAGTTCCACCGCCCAGTCTGTCCGGCTAGGGCTTTCTTCCCACCTACCCCTTCCTCCCCCAGGACTTACCGCATTATGTTCCTCGGCATTGCAGTCTTGTCTAGTCTTTCTTACTACTCGATCCAGATCTTCAGGGCCTGAATATCGTTCTGTGTAACCGACCTTCAACATGACCGGACCTTCAGCCGACCCACCGGCGCCTATTTCACCTTCGGGTTCGAAACCTGCCTCTCCCGCCAAGTCAAAGACCGCCTCACCTTCGAGGTCCAAAACGGTTTCTCCGGATCGGTCACAAACCGCCTCCCCGGTCGGACGAGCGTCGCCTCAGCCCGCCGCGCCACTAGCGGACATTGAGGTTGACGACACAGCTAGCGTCCGTACATCCCAGCACAAAATACATGCTGGAGGGAACCTCCATTTGGCTGACTGAAATACCAGCTGAGGGATGGCGACTCAACTATTGACGATCAAATGTAAGGCTTGCTAGAATTATCGGTCATCCATGCTCATGCTCCTAATCTAGATCATCTTACACGGCATCTTTGACCTCAAGTGTCATTGACTATCCCACGGAGCACGGCCGACGTTACCATGCATTTCGAGCCGGTGGTGAGTTTTGGCAACGATGTTCGCGACTCGTCTACGGATGACCCTGCTAACGAAGTGTCAGCCTACTATGGTCCCAACGATGAGGTGCGTAATTGATTTGCGCATTATTGAAGCCTGGCACAGAATTGTTGACTTTTGTCTCATGAAGCGGGAGATGGAACGTCTTGATCTCCTCAATGCACTTGTGGGCAAGGCCCTCGGCACGCTCTACCTGGCGCCGGTCGAGCAAGAGAAAACCCACAGAATCCTCGACATCGGAACTGGCACTGGTATCTGTAAGAGATTCTTCTTTTCACCAATGAAATTTGGAGCAAGAGTAACTAACAAATATCAGGGGCCACTGAGGTGGCAGATCTGTTCCCCAATGCAGAGGTACGAGAGTGGATCGGATGGGTATGATAGATACTAACCACCGACCAGATTATTGGAAACGACTTAAGCGCCAATCAAACTACCTGGTATTGCTACTGACCTGGCAAGCCTGTTGGTTTACCGAGCTGACATAGCTTAGGGTCCCGCCGAATGTCAAGTTTGAGGTTGATGACGTCGAGAGTCCTTGGCTCCACGACCAGAAGTTTGACTACATCTTTTGTCGATCCATGGCCGGTGCTATTTTAGACTGGCCTCGATTGATTCAGAACGTTTACGAGTAAGTGACAGGACTGTCGAGTATGAAAATAAGCTACGACTAACGCGAACTTCAGAAACACTAATCCAGGCGGCTGGGCTGAGTTTCAGGATTGGGACCTTCTCTACCGGTCAGACGACGGCTCCCTCACTGACGACCACCAAAGTCTGAAGATGGTCAAGCTTTTTATCGAAGCTTGCACCAAAATTGGGCGTGAACCATGCCCGGGGCCCAAGCTAGAAGGATGGATCAAGGAAGGCGGCTTCGTCAACGTGGTTCATCACCGATACAAACTACCGATCGGGACATGGCCTAAGGATCCTTATTATAAGGACATCGGCATGTTGAACCTGATCCAGGTCCTTGATGGCTTAGAAGCGTTCAACTTGCGGCTCCTGACGGGTGTCCTCGGGTGGTCGAGAGAGGAGGTTCTGGTGTTGCTTGCGCAAGTGCGCAACGAGTTGAAATCCGGCGCTTTCCACGCTCGAATTGAGCTGTGAGTATTATCTTCAAGCCTTTTCCCGACTTGACAACGGCTAACGAACCATTATAGCCATGTGGCTTACGGCCAGAAGCCTCACGAAGCTAAATAAGAAGGCCATATCCTGGAAATCTGGATGTAGGTGGTTCTCATTCACCACCGCACGCTTAATTAACCGGGTGCCATCACGTTTCTTCAATGCACTCACCATTTTTTCACTGATGTTTCCGGAATGCGGCTGACCTGCTCATCGAATCCTTAATCGTAACATGAAGGTCATGCATCTCACCAGATCGTGGGCCCCGGCATACTGGGGTTTCCTTATGAACCATAAGCCGCGACACCTCCGCTTCCCCGCCGACCGAGACGGGCCGTTGGACTAGCGCTCCGGCCCCATACTGAGCACCTTCCGGAGCGGAGCCCAAGACATATCCTGGCAACCTCAACTGTCCACTCAAACGGCCCGGTGACGCAGCGGCCCCGGCTAATCTGAATCCTACCGGACGTTGCTTCTAGGCACGACTCCTAGACCAGCCATGGCATGCACTCTACCCTCGTTTTGGAGATTGTGGTTCCAGTAAGTCTTGGTTGTTGCCCCGCCCGACCGCACTTTTTGCTTACCGCGCAAATCGTGCAATCACTCACTGCCTTGATAAGAGGACGACGCGTCCCGTTCCATGAACCGTTCTCTTCTATTCCTGTCGTACAGCCCAAACACTCACGCCAGTGCAGTCTTTTCCGGACGCAGAGATGATTGAGGGCTCGATCCAGGCCGTGCTGGTCGCTGTAGCGATACTAACAATCCTGGTCTTCGTCCCCGGGAGAGCCAAGAATGGCAACCCTTCAAGAAAGCTGACCAAGCTCCCCATCATCGGCGACCTCCACGGCTCGCCGCTGGATCGACCACTGCTCAACTGGGATGCGTGGGTTAAGACCAACGGGCCGGTAGCTACGCCCAGACTGTTCGGTATCGTCCCGTTCGTGGTCCTCAGCACCGCCGAAGCGGCGACGGAGCTTTTCGGGAAGCGCAGCGCGCACTACAGCAACCGACCGAGCTCAGTGAGCATGGAGATGATCACGGGCGCGCCGCCGGGGCGGTCCAGGTTCACCCTGATGCACGACTACGACGCACATCTGAAGCTGCGCCACCGCATGCTGCCACCTAGCCTCGGCGCAGTTGCTGCACCGCGATATCAGCGTCTTATGGAACTGGAGTCGAAGCAGCTGTTGTACGATGTGCTGGGCGCCACTCGAGCAGCAAGTGAGCCTACTCCGGTCATCGGCAGTACGGAGCTCTACCAGTGGTTTGAACGTACGCAAGCCAGCGTCATTTTGGGCTTGCACTACGGTATACGGGTTCCATCTCCCAGCGACCGCATCTTCCGGGAAGTTGTCGAGATGCAAAGCAAGGTCACCCACGTCGCCGCCAATCCAGGCCTCCTCGACTTCATCCCACCTCTGCGCCATCTCCCAGCCTTCATATCACCCTGGCGCCGTGCGGCAGACAAACTATTCGCCACACAAAGCGAATTGTATCTTGGCCTCCTCGAGAAGGGGACGAACGCCCCTTGCTGGAATGCAACCAGGCAAGCACGCGCAGTCGCCGCCAAGCACGGCGGGGACGGGGGTGTGCCGGAAATAGACCTCGCCTTCACCCTTGCGACCAGCATCCAGGGCGGCATGGAGACATCCCCGAGACAGATGCTTTGGCTCCTGGTTGCGGCCCACGAGAACCGTGAATTCGTGGCAAGGGCGCACGCCGTCCTCGACAAAGTTGTCGGCCGGCACAGGCTACCCAACTTCTCGGACAGGCCGAGGATGGCGTATCTTGACGCCGTGATGTCGGAGGTTCTGAGGTGGCGGCCGATCTCACCGGGGAGCATTCCGAGAAGGGCGGATCGGGAAGACGAGATTTATGGCACTCGCGTCGTCAAGGGCGCAACGCTGTTTGCGAACTCTTGGGCTATCGGGCGGGACAAAGCGGTCTACAGCGAGGCGGTAGGGGATTTGGGTGCCTTTGTGCCTGAGAGGTGGTTGGACGAGAAGGGCAGGTTCTGCTCCGATCTACCCTTGCCTGTGTTTGGCCAGGGAAGGCGGAGCTGCCTGGGTAAGCGAGTGGCTTTGGACAACACTTTTATGGTGTTTGCAAGCATTTTGTGGGCCTTTGACATCGTGCCTGTGGAAGAGGTTGATACGATGGCCATGGAAGTCACGGGCTTCATGACGGAACCCTCCCGGTTCAAGGTCGGTCTCAAGCCTCGAGGCCCCTGGGTTGAGCAGGTAATAGCAAGGGAGTGGGATGGGGTTGAGACGGACTTGGACAAGGTGATGGGACCTTGGACGGATGTCGAGGCCTGACGGGCTCGGGAATGAGGAACAGACAAGTGTCGGATCGGATAAAGCCTGCTGGCCACTGAAGTGTAGCGTTTAGCCGAGCAACAAGGATTGGCGATCTACCAGTTCTTGTCTCGTGAATAACCAGCCTGTCGACGAAAAGAATTGGATAATCTGGGCTAAGCCAGTCCTCGGCTCGCTTCGGCGGCCCTGCGAAGAGGTCCCTACCAATCCGCATCTGTATCGATTCGGGACTATCCTTCTCTATTTGGGATTCAAGCTCCGTTCCGCTCCGGATGGCGGTTTCTCCCGGCATGGTGTTCATCAAACGACGCCAAGTCCTCTCTTGGGCACCGAATGACTCGAACGAATCTCGACATAGGGCTCTATCAGCTGAGTCACTTCTGTTTTTACACGCCCTTGCTATGGACTCGCGTCCATCTCCGCGCGTGAAGTCCGTCCAGTATTAGTGGGTGTGGGTGGCCGACGGCTTTATGTAGCGTCTACAGAAAAGTTTCTCCTGATCCAAAGTCAAAAAATGTTTAGGGTAACCAAAGCTGTCGGTATAGATATTGGAGGGATCTGGTTCCCTATTTTCTGGTTTCCTATTCTGTACATGCGCTAAACACTAGAGTCCCTAACGGTATCACGTCGCTTCGACAGAGCCTAATGACCAATCCAAGGCTTACTAACAGTACCATCTGCCCTCTTCATGTGTTTACTTGATATGTCCAGTCCATATCAGAACTATTCTGAAGTACAACTAAGATTTACTCTTGATGGCCGGTGCCTCTTGCATTCCCAAATCACGACCAAAACCTGTGCTGAATCATCAGATGGCGAGCAAGGAAAACGGCGGACGGGGGAATTGACGTACGCCTTTGAAAACTCCGTGTCGTTCGTTCAACTCAGCCGGAACCACAGACGCAACCCTCGCGGAGCGCGGGCGCGATGTTGGGGAACGGGAAGCACTGGCGGCCCTGCTCCTCGCAGTTCTCACCCTCGACGCCGCAGGCGGCGTCGGTGCAGGGACCGGTGTACTGCGCAGAAGAGGCGACGACGAGAGCGAGGAGGGTGATGTAGAGACCACGCATTTTTGCTGGATATTTTTGTCTCTTCCTTGGGCAGGAATGGGCCTGAGAGTCGAGAAGAGATGAGTTTGGGCGGTATTCGGATGAAGGAGAGGCTGGGTGATGTCGGTGAGGAGCTGCTCTAGGTGAGATCATTCGACTGTGCGTTCGTCTTTTGTTATATACCTGCCTTCGTGCTCGACAAGAACGACAACCGTGACGGCTGCCATCCGGGACTAGTTGCTTCGTCGTCCATGAATAACTCAGGGAGTGTCTTGTCTATTTTCGAGGCATGCCAATTGAGGCTCGGTCACGGACGTCTACCGGCGCAGACGCCGGTGGTCCGAAAATCTTGGCTGGATCTTGGCGGGTTTTGGATGAAATGGCTTTCGTGGCAGCAGCGGTGCCAGGGGAGATGTGCAATGGCCATGGACTGGGTATTGGCTTGAGAGGCAGGAATAGGGGGAAAAAAGCTCTCGCTGCGGTCTCACGCTGCGTCTTGGCGATGAACGTTTCAACTATTTCTTGTGCAGGTCTTGGCTTTCGGGAAGTTGTCCGCGTCTCAGAGGGTTCTATTTAGGTGGACGAAAAGCCCATCATCGCCAGCCAGCTCCTGATGGACGGCTGCTTGTCCGTGGTTAGTTGTCAAACTCGTCAGCTCCACGTGAGCCCATGTTTATATATATAAATATATATATATATATATTGAATAGATCTGGGGAAGAATCGTCCAGATAGCAATAAAGGGGCTACACCCTTGTTTCTTCTGATGCCGTAGTCTCCTAGCGCCGCAATTCCATGTGGCCACTATAGCCAGTGCTGTTATTACCCTCGTCTCGCGAGTCAGAGGCTGCCAATGCATCCAAAGGCTTATTTTGAAACTCTCCGACGAGAATGCAATGAAACACGCCCGGGGTCGGAGGCCCATTGAGGACGATTAGTAAGTGAACATGGCCTGCCGTCGATCACGTTTGTGTTGCATGCTTTGTGACGTCTCCTCACTCGTGAACTGGCATGTGCAATAATTACTAAAGGCGGCAGACAGTGGTTTTGTTATTTGTTTTTGGCTTCAAACGCCAGCTTGAAAGTTTTTGTCTCGGCAGGAAAAGGTAGCTCATCAGGATAGGAAGAAAAGTAGAACAGATAAATAGCTCTCTACCCATGGCATCTTGAACAATGGGGCAACTGTTCGCAGTCGCTTGATCGGGGCTCCGGCCGGACGATCCCACGGCGGGATCCGGGGCGCAGGGCTCGCTGCGGGCTCGAAAGGTGGACCTGTGGTTCGGAGCTACCGTGTCGGCCGACTGATCGGAACGCGACTTTTCAACCTCATGTCAGTCATTACTCAGTGCTGGCCAATTGATGCTTAGACCCCATTAAGCTGCGAACATCTTCGACTGAAGCGGTGAAGAACTCCAGGGCCGTCATTGGATTGTAACTTCGCTCTGAGTCGTGATTTCATTTGTCACTTTGTGTAGGAGAATAGCTCTCTGAGGGATAGCTGTCCTTTCCGAAGATATCCAACTTTGTATCGCAAGGCACCTCAACTTGGTTCTTAATACTTATCAGGAAAAGACGAGTTCTGCCTACAGTAATACGTAGAGTAAGCCAAGTTTTTAGTCAACATCTGTGGAGGAACGGCAATAATGGTGATATTGACGTGAGGTAGGTGTCTCGAGGAAGAAGTATGAAGAGGTTGGTGAAAGGCCTGGAGGCTGGCTGTATGGGCAACCCTGGGTCAGGTGACCTAGGTGCCTCAACGACATCTTTACTACGTAGTAGTGGTATGGGGCCGTGGGGCTGTGGCTTGGCATGTTACATTCGCAGTGGGCAGGTACTCAGTGAGCAGTCGCCAACAGAGCTAGAACTGGACAGTGCCCAAAGTGGCTTACTGGTAATCTTCGACCCAGGAGCTCCCGCGACCTTCGTCCCAGTTCCCCCCTTCTTCGCTTCAACAGCCAACCCATGGCCTCAAAGCCTCGTAGATGCGCGCTGTTCGAAGAAAACGCCAGGAGGGCCAGACTCTGACACGCATGCAGAAAACCGTTTGTGACAAACCAACCAAACAGCCGTACATATATGTACCAATGCGAGATGGCAGATGTCCACGATCGTGATTTCAGGACAAGAATCATGGAGCCGTCGGTCCCAAAGCCATCATGGAGCCTGATCTTGGAGCCGGAACACAAGTCGATTCATCCAACGCCGACCCCGCTTGACATCGCCATGCCCTGCACTAATAAGTCATTGGTGCACCGCCGCAAGCTTACATGTCATGCGATGTCCCAATTGGTTCTTACGCTTCATATAAAAGGCCTTCTTAGCATGCTCTTCACCAATCAACCAGCAGCGCAGCTCCAAGGCACCCCAGTCCTATCTTGCGACTGGCGCCAGCCTGATCTGAAGTCCAACAAATATAGCAGAAACCAGCCCCATCCCCGCCTACTTCTCTTTGACCTGTTTCTTTTGCCGTTTCCGTTGCTCTCCTTGCTAAAAGCACTCGCGTATTTGCCATATCCTTGGGTTACCCTCACTCAAACATCGACCATGTCTGATCCCAAAGCCTACACAGTCGGTTGGATCTGTGCCATTCCTACGGAGTTGGCCGCTGCCCGCACCTTTCTCGACGAACAGCATCCCGCCCCTAAAACGGTTCAACAGAATGATAACAACACTTATACTCTCGGGACGATGGGAAAGCACAACGTTGTCATTGCTGTTATGCCTAAGAGGGAGTATGGAATCGCAGCCGCCGCTACGGTGGCAAGAGACCTGGTCCACAGCTTCCCTAACGTCCGCATCGGATTGATGGTTGGTATTGGAGGTGGCGCACCCAGTCAACAAAACGACATACGCCTCGGTGATGTAGTTGTTGGAAGTCGCGATGCTGGAAAAGGCGGCGTCATACAGTATGACTATGGCAAGGCGATGCAAAATCAAGCGTTCATCGAAACCGGGAGCTTGAACCAGCCGCCACCCGCCTTGTTAAACGCAGTCGCTGGGCTCGAGACCGAGTACATGATGCAGGGCCCTGAACTCGATTCCAAGGTGGGAAAAGCTTTGACTCCATGGAAACGACTCCAAAAGACACACTCACGCCCAGCCGCAAGTACCGATCGGCTCTACAAATCAGATTTTATCCACCCACTCAATTCCTCTGCAGCTTGCTCCCAAGCATGTGATAAAAACACCGCCAATTTGGTGTCTCGAGACGAACGGGGCGAAGATAAAGACAGCCCTGCCATTCATTACGGACTCATTGCTTCTGCAAACCAGGTGATGAAGAACGCTGAGATACGAGACAAACTTTCGGCGGAAAAGGGCGTCCTCTGTTTCGAAATGGAAGCCGCCGGACTGATGAATCACTTCCCGTGTCTAGTCATCCGCGGTATATGCGATTACGCTGACTCGCACAAAAACAAAGAGTGGCAAGGCTTTGCAGCCATGGCGGCTGCGGCATATGCGAAGGATCTTTTGCATCAGATCCCACCAAAGAGTATCGAGGCTGAGAAACCTATCCTGGAAGTACTTAGTTCGAGTTAGTACTGCATATCTCACAGCATCTGATTATGTCTAATCTTAAGTAGTTCAAGATATTCTTTTTCACCTTCAACAGGGTGTACAAGATATCAAGCTCAGCAAAGTCGAGAATCTGTCTATCGCTCGCAATCCTCACTTCGTTGTACCGTTTCCTCCTGACCCCGATTTTGTGAACCGATCCGACATCTGGGCATGGATCGAAGAGCGGTATGCCGGACCTGAGAGTCGCTTTGCTCTTGTGGGCCTCGGCGGGTTTGGGTATGTCTTATTGGCTGCTATACAGGCCTACACTAACAAAGGGACAGCAAATCCCAGATGGCTATCCAGTTCGCTCACCAACTCCACGACACCTCACCCAAAACCAGCGTCTTCTGGGTCCACGCCAGCACGAAGGCGACATTTGAAGAGTCCTACCGCTTTATAGCAGACGTCCTGGCGCTTCCCCGTCGCCATGACCCTGGTGTCGATGTCCTAGCATTGGTCCGCGATTATCTACAGAGAAAGGAAGTAAGCCCGTGGCTTATGATTGTGGATAATGCAGATGACGTCGAGACACTATTCTCCAAGGATAACAATGAGAAGCTGATAGCGTCGTATCTGCCCAAGAAAGAAAACGGCAAGATTCTGGTTACATCGCGCAACTTGGACGCCGCAGAGAGGTTAACGGGCAACGTCAAGATGATCCACACAGTTCCAACAATGGAGGAAGCACAGGCGCTGCAGCTTCTTCAGAAGAAACTAGGCCCGGACGTCCAAGAGGCTGACGCGTTACGCCTAATACACACCCTTGAGTGCATACCGCTCGCTGTAAACCAGGCGGCGGCGTATATTAACAGACGAAGTCCCCGGGTGACCATCCAGTCGTACTTAGACGAATTCCAGAAGAGTGAAAAGCGGAGGGGAACTCTGCTTCGCAGCGACCGAGGAGATATCCGGCGATACGATGGCGTATCTAACTCTGTTCTGGTAACGTGGCAGGTCACATTTGACCAAATCAAACGGGAGCAACCCCGGGCGGCCAACCTTTTCTCACTGATGAGCTGTTTCTACGCCCAAAATATCCCTGAATATATGCTGCACAACTATAACAGCAGTATAGACGCTGAAGAGAGCGACAACGACGGCGACGAAATAAGCGATAACGGGTATTTTGAAGACGACTTGGACGTTCTCCGGGGCTACTCGCTTGTTACTGTGACAGCTATGTCGGGATTCTATGAGATGCACTCACTAGTACAGTTTTGTACTAAAGTTTGGATCTCAGAATTCGGCTGCGCAGACCATTGGAAGAAACTCTTTCTCCGGTCCGCCTCACAACACTTTCCATCAGGCGCATTCGAAACGTGGGAGCAGTGCCAAACGTTAATGCCCCACGTACAGCTGTTAGTAAAACAGCTATTAGTAAACAAGGAGCCATTAGAAGAAAGCGACCGGTTGAAATGGAGCGCGTTGTTAACGAATGTTTCGCGGTACTTTCGTATGCTGGGCGAATATACTAGGGCCGAGGCATTTATACAAGAGGCTATAAGAATTCGTACGGGAAGCCTTAGTGACGAGCATCCCTCAACGCTGACGAGCATGGCCAACCTAGCGTCGACGTATAGGAATCAAGGCCGATGGAAGGAGGCCAAGGAGCTAGAGGTGCGGGTGATGGAGACGAGTAAGAGGGTGCTTGGAGAGGAGCATCCCGACACACTGACGAGCATGGCCAACCTAGCGTCGACGTTATGGAACCAAGGCCGATGGAAGGAGGCCGAGGAGCTAGAGGTGCAGGTGATAGAGACGAGTAAGAGGGTGCTTGGAGAGGAGCATCCCTTAACGCTGACGAGCATGGCCAACCTAGCGTTGACGTTATGGAACCAAGGCCGATGGAAGGAGGCCGAGGAGCTAGAGGTGCGGGTGATGGAGACGAGGAAGAGGGTGCTTAGAGAGGAGCATCCGGACACGCTGAGGAGCATGGCCAACCTAGCGTCGACGTTATGGAACCAAGGCCGATGGAAGGAGGCTGAGGAGCTAGGGGTGCGGGTGATAGAGACGAGCAAGAGGGTGCTTGGAGAGGAGCATCCCGACACGCTGAGGAGCATGGCCAACCTAGCGTCGATATATAGCAACCAAGGCCGATGGAAGGAGGCCGAGGAGCTAGGGGTACAGGTGATAGAGATAAGGAAGCGGGTGCTTGGAGAGGAGCATCCGGACACGCTGACGAGCATGGCCAACCTAGCGTCGACGTTATAGAACCAAGGCCGATGGAAGGAGGCCGAGGAGCTAGGGTTGGAGGTAATAGAGATAAGGAAGCGGGTGCTTGGAGAGGAGCATCCCGATACGCTGACGAGCATGGATAACCTAGCGTTGACGTTATGGAACCAAGGCCGATAGAAGGAGGCCGAGGAGCTACAGTTGCGGGTGATAGAGATAAACAAGAGGGTGCTTGGAGAGGAGCATCCGGACACGCTGATGAGCATGCATAATCTCGCGTGTACTTGGAAAGCCCAAGCACGTTGGGAAGATGCAATTGGATTGCTACAGGGTTGCCTTCGCCACAGAGAGGACGTCCTCGGCATGGCTCATCCAGACACCATGTCTTCGGCTTCGGCCCTTGCATCCTGGAAACTTGAGTTTGAGGCAACTGGGAATGAGTTTTCATGATCCCCTTGGACAGTAGCCTCTCTATAGAGATTTATCGATTTAGAATTAAACCTCTGTAGCTAGGCAATCATTTTCTTAGTAGTGCGACATTGTTCTTATGTACCTACAGTAGGATACACCACCCTCCCTATGACCAAAGCTCACAACCTTGTAAACCGAAGCTCACCGCCGAAATCGTCCTTCCTGTACTTCCAGCTTACCCGCCTGTAACACCTCCCTTATCTGTTAACAATTAGAGGTCTTGTTCAAAAGTTCGCTGTTTAGGTCATAAACCTGCTTTTAAGTAACTCGGTTGCTCTTACATTACCAGTTTCACCCACTTTAGTTGTTGGCACTTGAGAGCTCTGATCACAGCGTCGCATTTGGATACCCAAGACTAATCGGCAGAGTTGAGGCTCTTCTACCCTGCATGATTACTGGGACAGCGCTCTTGGAGTGAGTTTTGGCTCGCTGATTACAGCAACCGCCAGAGTATCCCTGCCGTTGCGGTAACCATCGCCGTTGTGCCAGCCTTGACTAACACCGTCAAAATCCTAAGTTAATGTCACGCGCTGTGGATAAAGACCATTGCGAAGCGGCCTGGCATCACATTCAGGGAGATCGGACATGAGACCAGTAGAGAACTCGGTCATATCAAGTCTAATAGAGAATCTTGACCAAGGCTTGCGGCTCACGCCGGACGTACGATTCTGACGTGTACAACAAGTATCGTTTTGGGGCTATTGTGAATTATGTCGTTGCGACTTTGCCTTCTGATACTGCGAGTGTACTACATTTGCATGTAAATGTATATGAAATTCGTGAGAAACCTCAAGGCACGGGATGTCTCCGTCACAGCGGCTAATAATCTCTTAGCCTCCTCCCAGGAGGCGCACACGGTATTGTCATCGGCGGGTGCCTGTCGACAAGGTTGATCGAGATCCTCCCTGACGCTATATTACATGTTTCACAAGAATCTGTCTCCTTTCTGGCGGTTCTTCCGTGCGTGAAAGCCTTGTTCGTTTTCGCGACCCTGGCGGGGTGCAACGTCGTGTTGTGGTGGAGCGCGTTGAGCTATTCCTCAGCATACAAGGAACGCGCAGCACCGGTGCAACCCTTACAATGGAGCCTTCAGCCGGGGGCAGAAGTAGCTGGTCAGCCTCACACTAGAGTGTATTCGCAGGGGTATGGAGAGCCGCCGTGGTGGAGTCGACGGAGGTGTTCTCGTGCTTAAAGAGGTCTCGTTCAGCGTTTTCTGGGGCACCGATATCGTCCTACGTGATGTCAGTGGATGCGAATTCCCAGGGTATACTGTCATCACTGTATCCCATCGCCTGTATGTGTATGGTTTGGACTGCGATCCGGGGATAGCCAGGGGCCAAGTGCGTGTGGTTGAAAAGGAAGGACCCTCGGTGCTCAGGGACTGGGAAGCAGGACTATCCAAAGAGCTCCACGGTTCCAAAGAAAACAATATGACTTGCATCTCGTATCTGTGGAATCCTCCTAAACCTATCTGGAACCCCGCTAGCCCCGTGGACCGGATCATGTTCGTCAATATAAAGTAGGATTCGACGCTATATTATATATCCAGCGGATCTCGTAAGGTTCTATCGGAAAATCGTGTAATGAAGTGTTTAGCTGGATTTGATCGCTTGTCAGCTCCAAGGCCAGGGTGGTGAGACGCCGACGTCACAACTTTGCTTCGCGATATCGCGCGCCAACTCTGCCAGAAGGAAAAAAAAGTCAGGGCTGATGAAGAAAGAATGTACTTATCAGATGCATTCTTGCTCTTTGAAAGATTGTCGCTCCTTTTAGGGCTCAGGCGAAGGTCCAGCCGGGATTGACTGGTTGGTTCATGGTGTCTTTCCCCGTCTGCAAGCGCTTTGCGAGACATAGTTTGGGCTAAGAAACGGAGAAAGAGGAACCGGAGCTCTTCAATCTGGTTATGTTACCCTTATCTCAGATTGGATACCCTGTAATTCGAGGAGAACAGAACCAGTGCCATCTTGCTTGTGCATATGTGATTTGCAGGACTCGAGGTTGGCGGAAACGCTACGGGGCAGAGTCTCGGGCGGTGTGAAAAGGGTCGCGTCCATAAGAGATCAGTACAGCCGTCTCTCACGAGTAACACGTCGAGAGAAAGGAAGCATTGCTGCCTCTGATCTAGGCGATGGGCGGCCAGGCCCGGTGGGAATTTCCCACCTTGGCGTGCCGGTAGCCTTGGGGCCTGTGCATCCAGGCAACATGGTCAAAGCCTCTCCAATGCTCTCTCTTCCAAGTGATTTTGCCATGTCCAACCTTTTTTTTTTTTTTTCTCTTTTCTAAATCGGGAATTCTCCCCATTTCAAGGCAGGCTTCAAGGCAGACTCGTGCTTTGCTGCGTGTTTCGCAGGTTGCTTACCAACCATGCAACCACCAACCGGCCGGCCCATGGGCGGGCTGGCCGCAACATCGTGACCGGGAGGGACGAACCGCTGTGACAAGAATAGTAGATTGACCAGGGCACAAAGCTCTTGCCAACAGATTCCTTCGAGGCGCTTTATTTTCAGTAATAAGGCCCAGAAACTCCTGCATGTGAGGCAGTTTCCATTGTAGGCCTCCGAGGAACACCTGTTGGTCTTGTGGGTTTTCCACCTTGGGGGCCATCTCTCCCACATGAAACGACCATAGCAACGGGGAATGGTGTAGATTAGGTGGCAAAAGTTATGTGTGACTGGTGTCCTCTCTACGTCTACTTGTAATGTCATGATGCATAGAGTGCGGGAAAGGGGGAAGAGGGTGTCGGGTCTCGACGTTGGCTTGATGCTGGGACTGACGACTCATTGCAGTCTACTCTCTGGGTATTCAAACTCGACAAGTAGGTGAAAATTTTCATCATCTGCATATATACATCAGATTGCTTTTGGGATACAGCAGCCATCTCAACGGGCTCTCTTTATTGATATATGATGACGTGCCGTCCGCTCAGTTCCGAAATCCCCCTGTTTAAAGGGGGAAGAAGGTGTCGTAATTTACCTACGACAGCCTTCGATCGTAACGCCCGTCCGCGGAAAGGAGCCGGGAGGTTCGATTGCCACACCTCATCGTCTTCTGATCGAATGCGTGCATGCGTTCGGGGAGCCTTGAGTCGCTTCCGTCCGCGTTGTCCCCTGGCTCTACCCCCTCCTTTTCGTTCTGACTCCTGCAGCAATGTCAGCAATGTCTGGACATCTTTCGTAGATGCCTCGAGCATAGAGCATACTCGGACTCCACACGGGACGGAAGAAACTCTCCTCAATCCAATGGAGCCATGGCAGTTGTGATGCATCTTGTCGTCGTTTCTGAAGGACAGCAACAGTGTCAGGGGCGGATTGATTGGCAAGTGTTACTTGTTGCCCTGATCCGACCCGGACGCACATAGATACCCCTGAAAAAGACATCAGAACCAATAAGCAACACAAGACCTAATAATCTTCCCGTGCTCTGTCTTACTACCTGAATTACCCCTGACTTCCAGCATTGACTTCACCGTGGGTTTGTGTTTGTGAGCGTAGGGCATCACAGCCCTCTCGATCGCAAGCCTAAAGAGAGCCGCACTCTCTGGCTGCCAAAATGGGCGGAAGCCTGGAGGGCAGCCATCCTCCTAAGTGGGAGTACTCTCCGGCCCCCAGCCACGTCAACTTGTGTTGTACGACGCCTGGAGGAAAGCAAGGCTGTATTGGCTCCCTCCTCAGAGTCTTGCTTCAAACGAGCTGCTGCTGAGATCGTGCCCTTTGGGAAAGGTCTCGACTTGGAGTTGTTTTCTGTGATAACCAAAAGGAACCACTCACGCTGAATTGCAGATTACGGCAAGAAACCAGGTCTTAGTTCGCTCGGGTCTCCCCTTCAATGGGTGATTAATTTGACATGCATCTCTCAACGAAAAAGAAGACGACGAGGAAGCAAAACTTTTGGCCCAGGTTCCATGTTATTTCAATTCCGTGATGCTCCNGTGCTAGCTGATTGAACCCCCCCCCCCCCCTTTTTTTTCTATCAAAGATCTCTGACCTCTCAGCACTCAACCTCTCAGGCTGGAACGCTTCCGATATACAACTCGCAACAAGGTTTTCAGGTGCCTCTGTTGATATTATTCCGACGGCTTCGTTAAACCGAGTCAGTGCTGGGCCTGGGCGTTGCCGTTATCGAAGACGACTTGTTGAATGCTGCTGATCTTGAATGTCGTGTAGCCGTGGGTGCCCTCCATGTTGCCGGCTCCGCTGATGATGGTTTTGGGAGCACCTTTAGCGTCGGGGGTGACTTTGTATTCGGCCAGTGAGGAGGACCCCGAGACTTCGGGCGCTGTGTCAGGATTGACGCCGTGGGTGCGAGAGGTACTGTGTTTATCTTTGCCAGAAGTCTTGCGCTTCTCCTTGCGTTCTTTTGTCTTGGTAGTGACCTTTCTGGAAAACATCTTATCGAGTATTATTTGGCGTTACTTGGAGAGTGTGGGATCGGAGAGGCCGAGGGCTGAATGTCGATAACTTAGACTGCCACAAGCAGATGGGGTGTGGGCGTGGGATCCGGCTGGGAGATAGTTGATTGAGACGACTGTCGAAGGCCGTGGGAGACTCAGAAAGAGAATGGCCAAGGGGTTTCAAAGATGGACTGGAGCGGATGCTGAGGCGTTGGCAAGCTCAGTTTCGCCATGATGCTGCGAGATGGGAAACGCTTCTTATAACCGGCCTGGGAACGAAGAACTCGTAGCCGTTTCGTCTTTGACCAGCTGAACTCTCGCAACTGGGCATCGTTGTTCTTCGCGATAATGAGAAAAAGAAAGCATTGATGAGCAAAGATTGAGTTGAGGTGAAGTGGCGAGTGGACGATTGCGCTCCCCAAGGCGTCCTGCTGGAGTGAGTATCTACACCGCTCCGTCAGCCTGATGTAAAAGCATCTCCATCCCCTCGAATCTGGCCATGCATTGCTGCCTCATAAATTAAATTACCTGTGTCCTGGGGACCTTAGGAGCTGGGCACGGGGTTGTGTTGTCTTGGCCTGGCAACGGCGCGCTCCCATGGCCAACGCCTGTCTATTCTCTAGATCGCCCCCAAACCAATTTCCTACATCCTGCATCCCCCCTTACCCTTTTTTTCTTACCTTTAGTAGCCAACACTGTCTTCAACTCATTGGTCTGAGACCTCGAAAACGGGTGTGGGTGGGCTCTGGAGCCAGACCTCCCCGCTCTTCGCGGGTCAGGTAGCCGCCCTCCGCAGGCTCAGGCACTGGATGAGAACGAGGGCGGTCTGGTTTCAGGTCAACAGAAGTAATGAGCAGTGATTTCTCGGGTACTTGTTCAAAGAGTTTCCGGAAAATGACTTGTGCTAACAAGGAACGCAGAGATGCTGTACCCATGCAAGCGCGTATGTCAACCCGGCTGCCGCTGCAGCTCTACGCTGGCATGGACAAGATGCAAGGCAGACTGAGAAAAAGAAAAGGCTTATGAATCGAGGCTCGGGTTGGAACTGACATCGCGAGCCCTGGTAGTGGTAGTTTTGTCAGTTGGCATCAAAGCCTGCAAAAATGCATACTGCGCGGCAAGGGTTGGCTGGTCTACGGCTCCTGTCAGCTTAATTAAGTCCGTCACGTCACTTTCCCCGGCTTTACTTTAGACTTCTTCTCTTGCCTACCGCAGCATGCCGAGCCGCCCCAGCCCCCTTATGGCTTTGGAAGGTACGAAATGGAGAAGAGGGAGGGTGGTGGTCATGGGTGTATGCCCTTCTAGGCCAGAAACGCTTCCAAAGGCTTTACCACGAAACGAGGGTATGTTCCACACTCCTAGTTACACGGTGTGAATGTGACGGGCGGTTCTTCTAGTGGCATCGTTTCCCTTCTTATCTATTGCTTTCGGGCCAGGCCGAGATTACACCGTGGCGGCGGCCGCCTTACCTCCTTGGCGCGCGTTTGGGTTCTTCGGGAGGTATATGTCCTCCAAGAAACAGGTGCGAGCGAGCGTCTGGGTTGAATGAACTTATCTCGGCTTGAAGAAAAGGGCTGGAAGCTCAGTGTCCCGGAAGTGATCTATCTCAATGATGGTGACGATGTTGGGGATGCTGCCGAAACAGGAAGCGGCCGATGTTAGATGTGATTGGCCGAGGGAGAGGAGACCCGCAGAGACGAAGTTAGTCTATTTCTGTTTTGAATTCTGTCGAACGATGTTGGTCACGAGCTCCCGCAAGGTTGAATTCGCTAGGCAGACTATTTCTCTCTCGTCTTCCCCTTTTCGGAGCCACGTACACGTGTAGCTTTGTGGGTTGAGTTGCGCCTCGCTGTGCGCTCTCAACTGACCCAAATTTCGGTCATGACTATTCAATACAACCACCCGCCGTCCGTCCCCTTCCTGATACCTTGTTGTAGCTAAAAGAGCTGGCCTGGGCAAATGAGTGCCGTCAGCCGTTGGCCAAGACCGGGGTGTTTGTAGCTCCACCTCAAACCAGCCCTTCTCGTTGCCCACGAGGCAGACTTGTTTGATCCATGACGGAGCACGAGGGTTGGAGTTGCATGGCTGTAAGCTTCGAATGGCGGCGAAGAAGAGGAGGCGGTGCGCGGAAGGAAACGATGAGGCCAGGTTAGAGAGATTTGAGGATTGTTGAAATGAAACTGCCCGTGCTACCAGTACACTTGGCCTCCTTTGGTCGTGATCATACGGCCAAGCAATACGCAACCTCACTGCAGGACTCTCTCGAAAAAAAAAAATATCGAGCAAACCACGATTTGTCCGCGAGGGCAACCTCTTCCACACAAAGGGCTACAACAACCACTTGGATCAGGAATTCACACAGCATTGCGGAGACTTGCACATAGAGGCTCAAGAATAATTACCCACCGGATGGATGGTTCTTACACGGCCGGAATGAGCCAAGGCCACGAGTGGAGATACAATATGTAACTCTAGCCGTATTCCCACCACCCAGTGGTTACACAACATACATTTCTCATTTGAAGTCGGGTCCAGAGCCGGACACAGGAGCTCAGCGGAAACTGAGCTTTGGTTTTGTGACCCTTGGGTGCCGGCTTCGGCAGGCAAGATTGGGGTGGGTATGGCTCGAAATGGGCCAGCCCATCAGTCAGCCCGCGGTGAAGTTCCAGACACATTTGTCTGCCAGAAATTCACACAATCGTCGCTCTCTTTGCAGGGCGTACGGCGGAGACACTTGCCTTGGTTGACAAAATCCTAAATACCCAGTTCCCTCCCCAGTCTTTCACCCTTGTCCCTACTATACCCCTGGTTGAGCAGGCGACTGTCATGGGACGCCTCACGCCAGCACAGTATCGCTAGCCGGACTAGGCATGAGTCACTACAAGCATGTATATCCTTCCCCTATGTACCAATCCTAGAATCTTTCCTCTTTAGTGCCCAGTAGGAATCTGGTGACGGTGTGTGGCAGACAGCAGGCTTCAGCGTCGTCGATGTCATGGGCTCATCCGGCTCTTGACCAGATGGAGACGGAGAAGCATGTTCGAGACTCAAGGTCTGAAATTTACCAGGTGCAAGACATTGCCATCAATCGATTTTTTGACCCATACTACGTCTATGTGTCGCGCCTCTATAACCCAGTCCCATAATCCGGACCCCGTCCATAACCGACCACGCCTCTGTTTCCTTGCCTACACTGCCTGGTTTCCCGCTATTGGAGCATCCCGTGTTCGATTAACGCCGAGATTTGACTTTGCGCAAAGAAGGTCAGAAAATGTGTGCAAAGCCGCTACGCTGGCACCATGGCTAGTCTCACCTTTCGTATTCTCCAGTCAAGGCTCCGGATGGGTTCCCGGCTCCCTCATGGGCGTCGGATCCCGGCAAGACAAGGATCTCGGCCGTGGTCCTCTTTCTAGAATCACTCCCCGCAAGAATCCTCCTGCAGTTCTTGCACTTCTTTTCGTGGCGTTTGATGTTGGACGCATGGTTGCTCAGCGACTTGCCGCAACGCACGCGGAACTGTTTGCCGTGCACGGCGAAGAGGTGTCTCTGGAGGCTGTATTTCGTCGAGTATGACTTTTGCCCACAGGTAGGCCACGTGCACCTGAAGCCGGGGTTGTGGGGTGTGTCTGCTAACATTTTGTGCCTGATGCTGTCTCGTCGGGTGGGTTGGTTGTGAGAGCTTCACAGTCCACAGGCGGAGTTGGGGCCTCCGAACGAAGAAGGCGGCGGCATCGCGCTCCTTTAAATACTTTCATCATGTGAGGAGAATCGCTTGATAGCCACGAGAACTGAGGAGGATGGCCATGGGATCGGCAGACAGGAGCGAAAAGGAGAAGAAAAAGGAGAAGAGTTCGAGGCCGGTGAGGGAGACAATCACAAATGCGTAGTGGTCGGCCGTTGGCAGTTATTGCTTTTTCTCTGTGTCAGTACATTGGCACGTCGAATTTTTCTGTACCAGACTGCGGCCCTTGCAAGGTTCTCCGTCCCGTCCAGACCGTCCGGTCTGCCTGCAGATGCGCGTGGGCTAACTCTCCGGGCGTTGTAAGAAGAAGCAAAATGACAATAGTATTACCTACGGAAGCGCGTCTAACTCCCCTCGACCAAACCCTCGTCCGCGCTTCCGGGATCCTTACCCGGTGTCTGCTACGATGGCCGCATCCTGGATCGGCAGAAGCACGACTCCTTCGACACTGAGATAACTGAAACGATGCCGGGCGCAGAGAATCTGATTTTGGCCTGATTTATTAGCGCCATATGCCGCGTACCGGCTTCATTCGTCGAACAGGCCTTTCGGGAGTCTTGTTTCCTGTCAAGGATAGACCGTGGCGTCACGCATCTATGAGATTGCTGGAGCAAATTCTGGGGATGAGGTGGGGACGCTTAAGGAGCGCGAACATGGTGCGGTTGCACCAGTCGTCGTAAACCCATGCCCTCTGAACTAGACGAATCCTATAGATATTCTATGTGAACAACGGCGGATAATATCCAAAGTACATAAAGGGAACCTCTAGCTTGGTAAACAAAAAGGAAAGAAGGAAAAGGAAGAGGAGAGACTTAAGTCGTGACGTAAACAACTCACGCCCTATTTGATAGAAAACATTGCTGACCTACCTATATCCTGTCAAAAACATAGACCCTCGAAGTTGGCCTCCTACAAAGTGCGGCAGGGAGAAACGAGAACAAACCAGGGGCTACTTTGTTGAGAGTCCACCACCACGATGGTGTCGTACGAGCAAGGGGCAATGGCCCTGGTCTGTTGGACTTCGGCATACTACGTAGCAAGTCCCTCCGGCAAGCGCGCCCCTCCCCTCTGGGCGTTTTTCCTCTTCCTGTTGAGAGCGTCAAACGCCTGGCCGACTTTGATGTTGTAATTTCCTAGGAAGTTATCGGTTCGGCAATAGCCCTGCTGGACGACATGTCATATCCACACGCCACGCGGTCCGACAGGGGTTTGAAGGGACTTCTAGGGGCCCCCAGATTCTTCTCTTGCCCCATCAGTGCGGCGAGAACGACCTTGGCTCGCACTTCGCTGGCTGTCTCATTTCTGATTCGCGATGGATTCCCTCAAGATGACAGGTCATCTGACGGCCTCCCAAAAGATAGGCTTGGCGACGCAAGAAAGGTGAGGCTTGGTGGAGCCTGACCTGTTCTTGCAGGGCACAACGCGAGGAGAGGAGGTTACCGCTGCAGAGATAACCCCCCCATCACCTCACTTGGCAGCTGGCCCTGAGGAGAAAAAAAAAACCAAGGCATTTTTATTACGCTGCACGCTGCACGGGAGGTTGGGCCACGACAATTGTCCGTTGGTGTGACAACGGGTGGACCAGTTCTCATGTCATCTCCAGGAACGGCCGCCCACACGTTCTTGGGACGCGCGCTGGCTGTGCCTCTCGTCTCTCGTCTCTCGTCTCTCACATCTCACCCACTCGCATACTTATTATCTACGTTTCGCCCAGAGGCGGGCCTCCTCGCTTAAAAAATTTTCGAATCGACTCGTCGAATTCCTTTCGACCAACTCATGGTTTCGCTCCTGCCGCTGCTCGCTTCCCATTACTCCACCCTGCTGCAAATATCACATGTAGCATATTTATCGCTTTCGGAGCCGACCAACACCCCATCTGCCCCCTCCCCAGCGCCGAGATAGCCTTTCGTCAAGAAGGAAACCCTTGAGAACGGCAGTTCGCGTCTTAGCCAGGTCCCATGGGAGCTACTTACAGCAAAACCTCCGATGGTGTTGACACCGTCCTTTCGGGCCGGGCCATTTTATCCGCGCCGGCAATTCATCTTTTTTAACCTGACGCACCGGTTGTCCTGAGCACAACGTTCGAGGTACCGAGGCCACCGAGGTCTCTCCACTGTGAAACACGCTGGGCGACGAACGTGTCGCGTCGCCGAGACGAACCGCAAATGCTTCAATTGTGCATGCGCTAACTAATCGGGGAGAACTAGATTACATGCCGCTACCTACACGCGACAAGCTTCTGGGCAGACTACGTCGGCCACTCCAACCACGAACAAAATAAGCGACCGAGCGCGAGCTGGGGAGCATTGCTCGCCACCGGGGCGCGCTACCTTAACGGGAATGGGGGATTTTGAACTAATTATCGCGTCTGAGTACCCGCCATCGACCCATGGGAGAAAAGGCGGTTCCACCCGTATGCGGAGGCTAAAGCTTAAATCAACTCAATCGCGTCGTTCGATACAGGCAAACGGCCGTAGCAGATCCCGCTGTCAAAACGCCTTCCATCGGGCGATTAGGTAGTGAGCCGTGGTTTCTGCCGTGCGCCACGCCACATGCTCAGATACTGCAAGAACCCCCTGACGCCGTGGCATCTCACCACGACCTCATTGGAGCACAAGAGACTCCCGGTCATTCAGCAAGCACTTCGCATAAGCCCCCTTCCTACCCAAGGCGTCGGGTCTCTGGGATCGATGTTTTAACGTGGGCTACTGGCGGGCTTTGAATCCTGTTCCACCAATGCCTTGCGCTGGGGATCTGAGAAAGTGCATGGATTGAGAAAAGAAAGAATACAGACCGAAAAAGAAACCCCTCATAATGCTGAGTAACCACCCCTATCGCATTCAACGTCTTCTGTCGAGAGAACCGTGAAATGGCGATATATATACTCTCACAGCTTGTACCGAGGACGGAGGACCGGAAGTCCAGGCTCATTTGGAGTGAGTGCCCGCATCGAGGCCAGCGAGCGGGCCGAGACTGGCACTCTCGACTTTGATTGGGAGAGACAGACACTGATCATGATTGATTATGCAGGGATTCGAACGGCCAAAAACATGTTTCCTGCTAGTCAATCGTGAGACGGTTGGCAAAGTCGCCCGTCACGGACGTCTGGAAGCCAGTCGATCCGACATCAGCTCCCGCGCTCGCGCCGTGGACGATTGACGATGTGACGTCTGTCTTTTCTGGGCGCACGCCGCTTGGCTTTCCGTTTCACAGAATACGGCGACCGGCAGTAGTCGCATGCGAATGAGGACGTGAGTGCGGGACGGGACATCGTTTAGTGCTGACGGGACGAGAGCTTATTTGGACCTCGCTCCGTGGTTCTCTCACACCGTGCTGGCATTGGTTCAAATCTTGACCTGCATGTGTGCATTGTTGAAGTCTCCATACGTGGCATGCCGATCGGCTTTCTGTCGCCGTGCATGTGTCCTATCGTATGCGAGTGGATTTTGTGGTCCTGCATCGCGAGCGCCTCCGCCTGGGCATTCACAATGCGTGATTGTACCGAAGCCTCCAAAATAGCATCGGTTTGCCGCGATCCTGAACACGGCCGCACCCGGTTGTTTTTACCTCAGACGAGCGCACACAATCCGCCCCGTTTTTCCCGTGAGCCTATATTTCCACCCAGTCTCGTCGAGACTAATCGAAGCCTCACCGGGACCGCTCACCGCGGCGCCCAATCACCGATCACGGCTATCACGGCTAGTCTGAGGCGCCAGCCGTCCATACCATACTCTTCCGTATCCTAAACATAGTAATTCAATCTTCGCTTACCCATCAACATCAATGTGTNGGGGGGGGGGGGGATAACTCGTGACACATGTAGTGGAAATCCCAAGTAGTTGCGGTTACTCGGCCTCGTCCCCATACAAGACAGACACGATCCCAGTGTCCCCGTTTTGTATTACACCGACCCTCGACGTTGATGTCGTCGGAAGAGGCGTTCCCCGACCCGTCCCCCATGCCCCCTGGGCATCATCCTCAGACACGAGGCGAACACGGGCTAATGGTCTCGGTCGTGGGCGTGGACAGTAACGGACCAAGCCGGACGACGATGGTGGAGCCAGTCGGTCCACGGCAAAGGCGTTCCGGGTCAGCGTGTCGCTCAGCCCAAGCTCCCCTCCCCCAAGCGACGGAGCTAGGCATCCCGTCACGGCCGGAGCCTTCACCGCGAGAGGGGATGTACCGGCTCCGGCCGCACGCCTTAGCGCCGCCCTCATTCCTCTCCCCCCTCCGCGGATCCACGGCAGCTTAGCCCATTGACATCAAGCAAACCAAATATGATGGAAAGGGTGAGAGGCACGCGAGTCACGTTGCCAACGTCTCAAAAAAAAAAAAAAAGACAAAAAAAAAACGTGTTTGCAGTAGCAGGTCTATCAGTTTCCCAAATCCGTAGTCTATGGGTATCACACCTTCCACACGACACAACCTCAAAACCGGTCTCCTCTCCCTCACCACGATGTCTCAATTGGCCGCCAGAATCTCGGCCGCGTCCGGCGCCGAACTGTGATCCCTCTTCCCGTCCGACTGCTTCAGCATCTCGGCCTTCTTCTTCTCCCTCTCCGCCTCCTTCTGCTTCTCGTGGCTGACGTACGTGCCGTACCGCAGCGTCCCCAGCGTCAGCACCGCCATGAACATGATGCCAATCACCGACCGCCGTATCAGCACCCATCGCAGGCCTTCAATGTCGGACTTGGCGTCGCTGCTGAGGTGGAGGCTGATCTTGTAGTTGATTTGTTGGATCTGTAGAACGAGCGAACCGTCAGAGCGGGTCTTTCCCACCAAGCAAAGACGGGTCCCGGGGGGAAGGAAGGAGGGAAAGGAGGGGAAACAAAACTCACCACGCTGTCACCGGCCTTCTGCTCCTCTCTGACCGCCATTCTTCGGTCGTTGAACATGCCTCTCACGTTGTCGTTCAGCGTCAACACCTCCTGGTTGAGCGACTGCGTGAGTATGTCCACCTCGTGCTGCAGCAGCGTCCTCTTCTGCCTCATCTCCTCGTCAGCCAGCTTCTGGCTGTTCTTGACCTCGGTGCTCAGCTCCGAGCATGCCGCCCGGAAAAGATACGTNCACTCACGTTCTCAACATCACTCTTGCTGACAAGACTCGCTTGTGCGACATTCAAATGCCGCTCCAGAATCGCCCGGATCGCCTTCATGGCCGTGATCGACTGGTCCACGCTGTACCCCCCGGCCTCGAGCTGCTTCACGAGGGAGTAGCTGTCAAAGTGGTGCACGTACGGCGCCGGCGCCATGTGCGGGTGCTGCTTCGCCACCTCCTCGGGAGGGCCCATGTGCAGGATCGCCTCGAGCGGTCCGCTCTTCTTCGCCTGGTCCCTGGCCTCCTGCTTCGCGGCCTTGGCCTCCTCCTCGCCCTCCTTCGACTGCTGCGGTTCGTCGCCCGCGGCGGCGGGTTGTGCGGTCGAGGCAGTGTTCCCGCCGTCGTTGCTGTTCTCGTTTGTGTTTGCGCTTGCGTTTGCTTCCGCGTTCTTGCTGGGCGCCTCCTCCTTCGACGCAGCCTGCGCGGCTACGGCCTCGGCTTCAGACCCGTGCTTGCGGACGACGTCGCCGCCCTCAATCGGCGTCGGCTCAACGCCCTTCCCGTGCCTCGGGGCGAATCCGGACCGTCGCGCTTCGGGCGTCGGCGCAAACGCGGCGTACGCTCGTCTCGCGACCCTGGCAGTCGCTCGGTGACGACATGACGAGCTCGCGGCGTTCGCTGTCGTGGTCGTCGCCGTGCTTGTCTCGGCGAGGCGTATCGTCCGGAACAGGTGCGGATACAGAAAGGTCAATCGTGCGGTTTGCATTGTTGCGGCTACACGAAGAAGCTCTTTCTCGCGTCGGATTGAAAAAGGGGGGGAAGGGGAGAGATGTCGGAGAGATATTGCGGGTGGGAAATGCCTTGAAGGGCGAGGGAGATGGTGTGAGTGGGCGGGACGTGTGACATTGGAACACCAGTAATTTCCACGATGGCCACCGTACACCGTGGGGCACGAAAGCACGGGGTCCAGGACGTCGGAGGCTAAAAAAGCTCCAGGAACCGGCCGTCGGCCCGTGATGTCATGCGCGCACATCCCTGTTGTGATTACATAAGCGGCTGACACGTCCGATCCTCGGCAGTCACCACAGTTTACCACCACTACGAGCTTCACAAAACCTGGGTGACAAGAGCAATTCATTCACGGCGTTCTCCCTGCCATTCCCGGACTCACGCTTCGGCTTCTGGCGCCGTACCTCGCACCCCTGCTCTCGTCCAGCAGCAGTCTTGAGTGAGAACCCACTCCGCGTCCGCGCTCACGATTCCCGCATCTTTTCATCTCACGAACAGCTGATCTCGCCCCTTTGCCCGTAACTCACGTCTATTGACAGGTCTACTGTTTGTCAGACCAGGACTGGTATCGCTTAGACACAGTAAATCCAATAAAATACAAGAAGACAAACAAATCAACCTTGCCCCTGTTGACACCGCCCTGTTCCCCCGAATGCCCTAGGTGAACCCGGAAACCGCCATGAGATCCCATCGTTTCCCCCCTTTTCACCGGTTCCCCCAAGGTATTTTGCAATTGCCTCGGTCGTTTTCCTCATTCTTCCCTCATAATACCAGACTCATTAGGCGGGGAAAGAATAAACGTGAGAAACGATCAAAGCGTGGAAAAGAACAGATAACTAAGGGGCCGCATAGAAGAACGACCCAGTAAGAAAACAAGTCCTAATTTTGCAAGCCTACCCATGAACAAATTTTTCTACCGGTGCGAGTGTCCCAGCCATGTATGTGATTGGTAACTTGTGTGTATCCAGTGCAGTTGAATGTAAACATAAATTATGTGGCGATGTCCTGATCGTCTTTGGGACATGGGACCGGCTTCGAGTCCGTGTCGTGTCATGATTCATATCCGTGATACTTCGAATCTACCGTAGACGTCGTCGTATCCGAGATCGTGTACTGTTGCGTGCTTAGGCCTCTTCGACTTGCACTTTCAAACTGACACCGCCAGGCATGCCGGACTTGTTGTCGTCCTCGGCTACTTCGCCAATCGCACTGGCGCTGGTGCTGGGGGGGCTGCTACTCTGGGGGCTGTTCGGCTCCATCGTCAAGACAGGGGTCGGCGCAGCAGAGCCGGGGTCAGCTTGGGACCCCCCCGACTTAGGAGTGGGCGTTTGTGTGGTCGCGACCATGAGCCGATCGATGGCGGCGAGCTGACGGCTGGTGCTGGTCTTGCGGAGGGTGTTGAACTGCGGTCTCATTTCCTCTACAAAGGCCTCCCGCTCGGGTCCGTCAAGTTGGTTCAGCAGCTTCTGGATCACATAGTTGCCATACTGATCCTTCATCATCAGCTGCAGTGAACTGGCGCCGTCGCCGCTCTGGGACGTGATCTGTTCCCTGATACCCTTGCGCTCCTCCGCGGTCCCGTACTGGATGCATTTCTCGACCACGTTGGAAGCGAATTTGTGCTTGGACAGCGTGACGAGCTGAGCAATGACGAGTTGGATGATTCGAGATCGATCCTCGGGCTTGCCATGCTCGATGATGTGCTGCACCACGTAGTTTCCGTACTGGTCAGTAATGAGGACCTGGGTCGAGTTGTGAAGCTCGGTCAGGATGGTCTCCTTGTCTTGCTCCGTGCCGTACTCGAGCATGCGCTGAATGACACGGCACGCGTACATGTGCGCTGCCAGGTGGCTAACCTGCCCGCGGAAAGAGTCCATGATGAAGTCAATGTACTGACGAGGGACCAATTCGATAATCTTCTGCACAACGTGGTTTCCGTTTTGATCTTTGACGACCTTGAGAATGTCGGGTTCCAGCTCCTTGACCAGCTCGGCCTGCTGCTCGACGAGGACGTGTTCCAGAGCCTGCTCTGTTAGCTGGGTCGCTTGTTTTGATTCGAGGAGAGTGGGGAAGACACACCTTTTGCACCACCCTACAGGCGTACATCTGCATCGAAAGATCGACCACCTTGCCCTTCATCTGGGAAGCTAGCACCTTCTTTTGGACCTGGTTGCCGTGCTCGAAGAATTTCTGGATGACGTAGTTTCCGAACACGTCCTTCATCAGTTGGATCGCATTGGGCTCGATCTCCCGGAAGACCTGATCCTTCTCGTCGCTGTTGGCCGTCTCCAGCTTCTGCTGGATGAACCTCGACCCGTGCTGATCACCGCTGAACTCGACGACATGGCTGTAAATGTCCTTCAACTCATACCGCTTGTTCGACTTGGAGCTTGATCTGAACTCCTCCAACAACGCACTCCGGACACCCTTGCCAGGGTCCTGATCTTTCCCCGGGCGGATCGGCATGACTCCGGGAATGGAATACGGCGCCATGTGCAACCCGTACCCAGACATCATCTGAGGTCGTCCGTAGGGGTCGAACATCTGCGGTGGGTACTGGCCGGTGAAGTTGGGGCTGTAGTACGGTCCGGGGTAGAAGGCGGGTGCCTGCGTTGGTTGCATGAAGGGCGGGACGGGCGTTCGCCGATCACCGTCCGGGACCATTCTCAGGTCGCGGGACGACGGCCTCGCGGCCCACGGGTCCGAGGGCTGAGGCGTATAGGTCTTGGGGCTAGTCACAGCCCGGTGATACTGACTGACGGCGCCAGGAATGCGGTCCGTCGCACCGCGCTTGTGGGGGAGGTACTGAGCCATGGCTTCGGCGTACATATCGCCGTTCACAGCCAGGCCGCCGTTGATGTCTCCCCTCCACGGCTGGGACACGGGGTTGAATTGAAAGTTCGGCGCTCCACCCGCCAGAGACTGGGCGAGACCAGCTCCATCGTCCATGGTGAGAGACTTTCTGAACTGGTGGCCAAGCTCGGACTCGTCCATCTGCCTGCCGTTCGCCATGAATGCCCTGTTGTTGCTTGTTTGCGAAGGGAAGGAAGAGGAGTGGCCGGGGATGGCCGGGCGGGTCGAGGCAATCGAGTTGGTCGGAGTGTGGCCGAATGTAAAGGTATCTCGGTAGGCCGGGGGGGATTGATGCGAGTCATCTGATTGGCGCGAGGGAGGAATGCTACTGTCTCTCGAAGGAGCACCAACTACACCGAGGCCCGTCATGAACGGAGCGTCCTTTGAGCCACGCTTCTCCTGCCTAGGAAACGCTCCGTCAAACGCTCCGTTGAAGTTGGACGGAAAGCCCGAGTTCTCCTTGTCCTCCTCAATATATGACTTCGGCCGACTGTTGATGAGGTTTCGACCTTGGCCAATCGTCGAGTTATCGTAGTAGGATGCCGTGTTGTGGAGGCTATCGCGCGTGCGACTCGGGGAGGTGCTTCCGGAGGCAGATCGTGTTTGGGGATCTTGATTCCAAGGGTTCTGGGTCCACGTGTCCGCCTCCGAGTTCGCAGCTAGGGCGCCAGACCCAGAAGGCTGGCCGTTGTACGCATCTTCGGGGCCTGCGAAATCCAGCATCAGCCTTCAGCTACAATCACGTGCGGTTCTCTTGGGCGCTGTACCTCTGGTGTCTCTCTTTCCTGTACCCGAGTACGGCGTGTTCCAGATGTTACCTGAATACAGGTTCGAGCCACCGAAACCCGAAGCCACACCGGCGGCAGGCTTTTCATTCTGGCCGTTTGCCATTGGGAAGCTCGTGCTTGTGTACCGACCTCCTGGCCGCGCCTGGACAAGGTAACAAGTTAGCGAAGTGGCAGCCATGGATGGGAGAAGGGCGGATGGGGACGAGATGGAAGGGCGCGAGGCAAGCTTTTTGGAGCTGTTTGCCGGGTCTAGGCGAAGTTCCGAGCGCCGAACGGGCGACTCGAGCCAAGTGGCCATGATCGCGCTAGTTAGGCGCAGTCTTTGACACACACGGCCGCGCGCTCGCAAGCTTCGCACCCGAGAGCTACTTTATCCCCATCGGACCTCACGTGGAGTAAACGGGGAGCGACTTACGGCAGTGGTCATGTTCGGGTGTTCGGTCTCTGTGCAAGACAGACGGTCGAGGGGTGTTGGGAGAGGAAGGCGGGGAGGGAGCGAGAGTTTTCGAAGGATTGATGGGAGGGGGGCGGATCGCGATGGCGTTTTGTCAAAGGAGCGCAAAGGTTGGGCGGCACCGTAAAAAAAGACAGCAGGGTTCCCCGAGCTGCGGCTGCAAAACGCCGATTAACGACGCCTGCTGTTTTGAGTTTGTGTTTTGTGCCCGCTTCGTAGGTTATATACGGCGTGAGGTGTGTAAAATGGCTGCTCTTCGTTTCTCTGCGACAATGAATTTCTCCAGGAATGTATCTATGAGCGCGGGCTAAAACGAAGGAAATAGCGGGTGGGCGTCAGCAAAACCAGGCAGACTGCGTTTGGAGGTGGAGAGCTGTCGAAAGGGCGCTTGGCCAAGAGACAGAAGGGGGGAGGCGAGAGAGCAGAAGAGTGCGAGGGATGAGGTCAAGGGTTGGATGGTGGATGGACGGATTATGCAGCTAATGTAGGTCAAGAACGAAACAAAGCGAACGGGATTGGAGAAGATGGTATGTGGTATGTGTAAGGTATGTGGGAGGAGGAGGAGGGGATGGGGGGGAGGATAGGGATGTGAAAAGGGACGACGGACGGCAGAGGGGACGTAATAAAGAGTGGTAAGGCTGATTAGTTTGTGACCGATGATGATAATGATGATGGAGTGCCCGCTGCCAGCTGGGGCGGAAAGGCAGGACAAGACGGGAGCGGGCAGCTAGTAATTAGCATCTAGGTAGGAGATTTTTTGCGCAAACCAAAATGGAAGAGACACCCTTGGAGTCTGGGACACTGCTGCACCACCCGCCAATCCTGGTTTAGACCTAGACCTGACCAGGACCGGGACCGGGACCTGGACCTTGACCTGGACCTAGAAACAGCATCCAGTGGGACGGGGCGGCGGAGGAGGAGGAGCAACAGGAGGACTTGGTGAGGGGGGGAGGGAGGGATTGAAGGAGAGCTGACATGGGAGCTGTCCCAGTGCTCTCAGGGATGGGGGGGGCCAGGGGTGCATTGGCACTGGAGATGATGATGCTGCCCTAGGTGCGTCGTAGCTGTGGTACCACTGGGAAAAGATGGGGGGGGTGGCCCTGAACTTCCATGTAGCACGATGGAGCCACAGGTGACACTACGCGGGAAGGGTGATGGATGAACGGATGGCAGACGGGGCCAAGAAGAGAGATGGAAGGGATCTGACATGATGAACAAGGGCAAATCTCTCTACTATCCATACCTTTTCTCTCTCTTGCGTGCTCTCTGTTCCTCTCTGTGCGTGTCCGGGGTTTCCAACGAAGAAGCTGGACTACGAAAGGGAGCCGATTGACTGTAACGCAGGACAAGAGGAAAACAGGGAGACCGGAGGGGAGAGTGANGGGGGCGCAATGACAGTTTGTTCCCGTCATACGGCCAGGCGGGAGTCACGACGAAGAAAACCTTCTTTTTTCTTTCTCCCTGCACTTACCGAAAAAAAAATTCCCTCGTTCTCTGTCAAGGACTGAATTCCCAATCAAAAGTATCGTGTCGTTGCTGGTCGTCTTCCCTTCCTTTTCCTTTTCCCCCCTCGTGCGTCTGAGTCAAGGCAGTGACGACGGATCGGCCTACTTTGTTTAATATGTCCAATAGGCCAGATGGGTGTGTCTCTGCCTCGAGTGTGGGGACCGAGTGAGAACGTTCGTCTCCGGGATGATGCGATGTGTGCGGCTTGCTTGTGGAAAAAGCCAATGTTCGTTTGCAGCCTTGAGGGACGGTTTAGGCGGACATCCAGAGAGTCAAAGTATAGGGACGTGGGCGAGGCGACGCAGGTACCTTGGCTTGACGAGTGGAAGGTGTAGGTACAAGCTGATTCTGAGCGGGGAGAGGTATCGACAGTGGTGGCAAACGAAACTTTGGGTGGAGATAGTCCGTATATGAACAGGTCGCTGGCGGACTGGCTGGACAATCCTCCAAGGCAGCTGTAATAAGCGCAGCCCAAGTCGAAGCGGTCGGCTGTGCCCGGAGAGGGAGAGAGAGAAAGGTGTCCAAGGTGCTTTTAAATTCGTCGATGGAGCATGTACAAGTCCCCGAAAGTTCGAAACGCGTCGGGACGAGAGTTGTGTGTGCGACTTGTCGGTCGGTCCCAGGTACGGACACGCTACCGTATGTTGGTTGCTTTCTCGCCTGGCTGAGGCGGTAATTACTCGGAGAGGAGGGAAAACGTTGAGAGTCTTTTGGCTCCCAAGCAGATATCTCCCGGTCTCGTATATTAAGTCAAGTGAAAGTAATCCAAGGATGAGGTCCGACAGAGCAGAGAAAGAGAACGGCGCAGGCAAGAACGAAAGAAGAAGAAAAAGAGAAGAGGAAGGGGGCAGGGGACGAGAGAGGAAGGACAAGAGATAAAATGGCCAGACGGATGTGGACAGGAGAGAAGACGAAGAGTAGACACAAAGATGCGCCGTTCCAGAGAATCATTAAAAAGGAAGGGGGGGTAAAGATGTCGGAGAATGATGGATGGGTGCGGCGAGGGGTTTGGGTCCCTTTTCCCGCTGTTACTGCTTTGGAATGGAAAGGCGATTGGCGATTGGCCTTTGACGGCTGGCCACAGGCACGACAGGGAGAGATGTTGATTTTACAATCGTACCGAATCCAACGTGAGGGATGTACTTGAGGTTTTCCTTGACCAATTCAAGGCAAGCCAGAACACAAGCCAGACAACAAGCCAATGAATGTATTCCCTATTGAATCCCTTGTGGCCTACGTTGAGAACCGAAACCGACGAGACATCTCGGCCCACGTACGGGAGACCAGGGTGCTGCCACTACAGAATTCGCCGTCGTTGATTATCTATCCTACCACTAAGCTTCACGTCTCGCTGGTTGAGAGCTGCAAATAGCGGCCTCGCTGGCAATCCAAAGGACCAGGTGGGGCCTTGGTGATTGCACCTCCAACTTAAGTGCCCCAGAGAGCAAACCCGCAACTAGACGAGGGGCCGGGACCAGGGATGTTTCGTTTGTGCAGTTTGCTACAGTAGATGCCAGAAAGCAAAGGGAAGGGGAAAGGGGGGGCAGCGGAGAGTCGAGAGGCCCGGTCGCTGGGGACGTATAGAAGTTGATCTGATGCCGTCGTGCTCCGGCGACGCATGTCCGCTTCGGAGCTTAGGTAGAAAGGCACTGAGGCAAGGAGATGGGGCTGTATGTGTTCGACTTGCTTGCCCATGCGAGGTTGCAGCTGCGTTGCGGCGCGCGGAACCGGGAGAGTGGGCCACTGCGGATCAGCAGAAAGACAGGCTGCCCCAAGAAGAAGGCCAGATCAGACCAGACCAGATGGGGGCTGGACTAACAAGGCCAAGAAAAGCACAAGAGCTTCTATGGTTGTCACTTGTGTCGTGTGCGTACACGTATAGAGCTGCCTGCAGGCGGGATTCAAGACACGAAGCGGAGTAGAATTCGGTTTAGAGGTCCCGGGCCCCTTGCGAGAGGGAAAAAAAAAAAAAAAAAAAAAAAAGGGCAGCTTGCTCCGTCTTACTACGGAGAGCAGTAGGAGACGGGAGTACGAGCAGTGATCGACGAGATCTCAATCTTTATCGGTCCGGACGTTGACAGGTGCCGTCTCGCGAGATCAAAGCCCAGGGACAGGACTTCGGACCCTCTTCGCCGGTGTTCCAAGGTGCAATTTTTTTTTTTAATTTTTTTTACCTGTACACTTTACTAGGGCGAAGAGGAAACGTAACGGTAAGGTAGATTGAGCAGCAGCACGGCGTGCCGTTGGCGGTCCGAGAAATGGTCTGAGATGCGTCTGGAGGAATCTGGGCTGAACAATGGGCGGCGAGTTCAGTCGAGGGAGGCCACGGCCGGGAAGACCTAGTGAGACAAGACGAAGGGGGAAAAAAAAGAGGGATTTAAAGAATAAAAATAAAAAAAATATATAAGAAACCTTGTTAACTGAGGAGGGAAGAAGGGGGGGGCGGGTTGCCGTTCATTTTAGCGTCTGACGGAGGTTTTGTTTGTTCGGGGGAGGGGGTTAACTCGTTGATGGACCTACGAAGAACATGCCGCTGGGCTAGGATGCCAACAACGCTGCCCTGCACTGATTAACTGATCTGATGGACGAGTTGAGAAAATTCCGAGGCAACCTGCGCCGCGCATAGGTCCTTTCGTAGTTTGTAGTAATAGAAATGCATAGCTGAAAAAGTGAGCTGGGGCCCTGGTGGCCTATGTATATGCACCAGAGCTCCAATCTCCTCCAGCTCCTTTAGTCAGGACGGACACGGCTGTCTCTGACAAGCTGGAGCGTACTCTTCAGCGAACAACTTGGCCAGATTTTCTACTGTGGGGATGGTAGTGACCGGGATATATAGCTCGACGATCAATGCAAGCGATGGAGAAGGGGTAAGTCCCTATGGGTTGCGTCGCAACGAAGCGACGAGACAAGATGAACCCGACATCTTCGCACCTCTCGTCTGCTGGCCGCTGGTTACTTCGTATTGGGTTGCAAAAGTCACCAGGAGCTCAACAGAACGGCATCGGTACCGAGCAGCTCCAGTCGCGGAGGATCAAAAACAAGGGTCATTCAACCCCGGCGAGGAGCGAATGGAAAGTCTGGGCTGAGGTAGGAGAGTGGGCAACCTGCAAAGGGGCACAAGTCTGCAGCAGCCGGGGTGGATCGCACTTGTACATGGGCACTCTTAACATGGTGGTTGGATAGTCGGCCACATGGACGAACCGTCACAAACCCCCCAGGTGGTTGATTGGTCTTCTCGCCGAGCCATGAACAGACGTCTTATCAAGGCTTGCTGCGCATGATGACTGTCCGTTGCTGTGAACTTCGCAGACTTTCTTAGTAGCTGACGGTTAGTAGGCAATGTTGCTTTCGATTCTGCCGGTGTCGGGTATTCTGTGGGAGACTGTAGTAATTCCAACCTGCCATGGTCGTGATGATGAAAACGATCCGGGACAAGAGAGCGTGGGTAGTCAGGGTCAGGGGGCAGCTGCATGTATGCACAAAGTAGTACGCTACTGGTACTTCGGTGGTGCGGTGGTTTGTTCCATCATGCCCCAACTTCTGTTCCGGCCGAGTTCCGTGTGTGATCTTCAGGGATTCCGGGGCAGCGACGGCGGGCCAAGTCCCCGAGATGTCGAAAGGCGAAACGAGAAGGAAAATCCAGAGATGTGCCGTTTTCATGACGCAACTGTCCGCTTCGTCGCTCTCGGCGCACCAATCCGAGGTTTGAATAGGACAATGAATAAGAGAGCCAGGCAAGGCAGCCTTCGGGAAACATTCTTTATTTGGTGTGTGCAGTGTCGCGTGGTGGCCTGTCCTTGTTGGTCGGATGGCTTTTACCCAAGACGAACAGCGAGCTTTCCTTTTCCAACCTGCGGTATGAGCCTATGCAACCAACAAGGCTACCGTTGCTCGACGTTAATTCGGTGCTATTCATCCATCAGTCATGCCGCTCTGAGCCAGGTGCCATCTCTTCTGCTCCGACTGACTCAAAGTCAATCAGAGGGAGGAAGACTAATGTAGGGAAGCGGCTTGGTGTGATGAGTCGCAAGCGTATCTGCAAAAGTAGGGCAAGGGAAGGGAATGTCTAGCGCGTCGTCCAGGAATATCAATACATTTCGCATCGTCTCCAGTCAGCAAGCGGCTCGGCGTAATGCTGGCCGTCCGCGCGAAGAGGACGATTTCTGAACAGGGGCAGAACTACAGCACCCTCGCCTCCAAGGTGGTTCAAACATACATACGTATAATATACGGCAAGCCTACTGGCATGATGTCGGTGCCACTAGCTGCTGCTTATACCATCGAATTCTCGGCACCATCAAAAAAAACAAAAAATTATAAGACAAGACAGCCCTTGCGGAAGGGAGGACATTGAACAATGTTGGGCCCTCGTAGAGTTCATGCCAAGTCCAGCAGCTCGGTCGCAAACCAGCCGGTTCTTGCTTTCTATCCCGACAAAGCCAGGCAAGGGGTTGAAAGAGAGCGTGCGCTAAGATAGACTACCAACCTCAAGAGAAACGTGCTGATGGCTCGGGGAACGTGGCCGCAAATTGGGCAAATGTATCGGGGAATGCTGTAATATTGCCGGTAACTGTGCTGGCACGCGCATTTGATCTGCCGTTCCGCTGGTTGATGAAAGCGAGCCCCTCAAACGTTCCGCCCGGTAGAGACGGGTTCGTGGAGTCCGGCCGACGTGACTTTGATGAACGTCTCCGTCCCAACAACCACCTGTCAAGGCTACATCGGTCCTGGCCTGGCTTTCAAAAGCCGAGAAGGCACAGTCATTTGCATCGCAGTATCGCCTGCCCGAAAGTATCGCCTGCCCGAGTCGTTGGGTCGGGCATGACTTGCTTCCCAGCAGCGACGCACGCAAAGAGCCAGGCTTATCCTGTCGCTCCTGGTCTTGTTAGCGTTCATCTCTGACGAACAGCCTTTCCCGCAGCGTCGCACCGCATCTGGTGCGCGGCCCCCTTCCCCAACCCCTGGGAGTCGTTGCGGATGTCAAAGAGAGAAGGCGTTCCACATCCTGAGCTGAGCGATGACCCTTGGTTGTTCCTGTGGGTACTGGCTCTCTCCGCTGGGGTTGACGTGTTTCGTAATTTTCTTCGGTCCATGTCATGTCATGTCATGTCCTGTCATGGGGCGCCTTTCCCCCCAACTGCGCCCAAACATGAACTCTCCCTCACCCGCTAAGCTAGAGGTAATTGGTCTTGGGCAGATACTTTTACATATGGCTTCTTGTGTGTGTGTCGTTCGGCTTGCCTTGCGGCGGTACATCACACGGGTACAACATTTGTCCTCTCTGCATTCAAACGCATGTCCTACCGCTCCGGCCCGTTTATTCAATAATGGTTGAAAGAAAGAAGAACAAAATGTCTATCAGGCGTGCACCGCTAATCTGGCTGGCGAGATTTTCCCTTTGATGTTTGCTCGGGGGTTATTTACAGGGTTCTTGAAACACTCCATACTGCATCATGTAATTCTCCCATGGACTATGCCCCGACAGGACCGCCCGAACTTCGACCCCGGATTGGACTCCACCCTGCCAGAGTGGTAGTCGTTTCAGTGTTTCAACTTCTTGCCGGTTGAACAAGCCAGTCAGAGTCTTCTTCATGCCAGGCGGCCGGGCCCGCTCCATTCTTCGCGATGAACTCGAGCCAGAGGCCTGCCTGGATGGGGATCATCGCACGCTAGAAGGTAGACCAATGAACACATCCCTCGTCTTCTTCGATGCCTGAGCCACCACATCGCAAAGCTGACAGCATGCTGATGATCTTGCGTCCTCGAAACCTCCGTGAGTTGTCACTGATACAAACGGAACACCTTCGCTCCGCCGTCGCATCGCGGTTGCCTGTCTCGAGAAACCTCTTTCGCCCACGTATGTAGTACAGACTTACACGTTGTCGTTGCCGTGCTCCTTTTCCCTGCTGTCGTGCGACGCAAGAGCATGTCGCTCGCCTCGAGAAACACAGAATTAAGAAATCTTCTCATTAATTCATGCGGCATGCTCTGCTGGTAGACCATGTAGCCCGAACAATCACCTCGGCAATTCATGGTTGTCGGCCTGACTTCGACGCCAGCAAAGCCACGAGTAATGCAGTGAAAGGTTAATTCTGGACGGGTCAAGGAAACAGCAAGGTCGACAACTTCAAAGCTATCCTAGTCCTCAATATCGAATCGTCAACAACACAGCCGACGTGGACGTCAACCTGTCATGCAAAGTGCACAGCAACCTGCTGAAGACAACGCGTCCCGGCCTGTCTGCCTCGGACGTGCCGATTGATCATGGGCTAGGACACCAATTAGCCCATCCAGATAGGTCCTGGCTTGGCAAGTTCGATAGCATCTTGGAACTGCGAGGTGTACAACACTATCATGGCTGGAGCTTCCTATGAGGAATGGCAGAGGAGAAGAGCCTGGTCGCTACATCAGGCTCCGTTCAAAGTGCCCATTAGCAAATCACACGAGTTTCATGTGGGTTGCCCAAGACACTTATCTCTCCCATAATTGCTTTTCAGCAGAGACCATCGAGCCTGTATTTGCATACGCAGCTTGTGCGCCACTGGTAAGAAGGCATGTAGCCATCAGACTGGCGATCTTGCAGTCGCTTACGGCTGCGTAACGTCGATGTGCCCTTCGAGCGCTCACAATGCCAAGAACATGGCCAAGAGTGACCGATTGCGTAAGAGCCAGTTGAAGCATAACAACTGTTTGTTCACTCGCAGACCTTGCCGAAGAGTGCCACACCGCCTTCTGTTGTGGTCCGCGGAGCTAGAGACAGTGGCCATCATCTGACATCGGTGACCAGCTTGAAGACCCTCAACGTACGGTGACGGATAGCTGCAGTCGCAGAACTTCGGACAAGCATCGACTCTTCAAGAGGGAACCTCGTAACCATGTCCTTTCGAGTATGAGATGAGGGCCAAGAGTTGTCGTTTGCTATTAGGAGCCGATAACCCCAGGCTCCCGTTACTACCATGGCGGAATTTCAAAGTGGCAGCCTGAAGCTCGAGAACCTGGTGCCTAACTTTTAGGCAATCTGGGCAGTCTGTTAATGACGAATGTAAGTCCACTGGCGTTGGCCGTGCCCTCGGCGTTGACGAGTCAAAACTAGAGATGACAAGAAACCCAGTAGATGAGAAATATTTCCCGGGAAGCGGGCTCTGGTGTCTCGGCGGCTACTCGCAACCGTAAATCTCGTCCAGATATGAGGGCTTGGTTTCCTTGACCGTCTCGATACAGGCAAATCGACTTTGATAGCGTGATCCACAGCTGCCAGTGAACCAAGTACGTCTCAATCTCTCTCTGATAGGAGTTCAGGTTGAAGATAGCTGGCCAAACTGTTCCAGGGTCCAAGGAAACTCCCTTCCAAACAGCCTGTTCGTTATGGAAGAAGAGGGACGTAAGGGGACGCAGCATGCTATGAGCCAAGATCGTATTTCCTGGCTTGTCAGCAAGCAGTTCATATGTTTGAGCTTTCGGTTGGGCCTTCGGGAAGACATTCGGGCATCTTACTATAAAACAAGCCGCTAGGTCCTCTCGACAAGCAAAGTCGAGTCGCAGATGTGAGTGCAAGGCGTACAAGCGGTCTCGACGGCGTGAAGCGGACAACGACTAGGCGCCGCCACAAGTTAGACGCCACAAGTGGCTTGAAGTCTGTTGCCAAGAATGGAAGTTCGAGGAATCGAGGGATCGATTTGGATCGCACGCGAAGGAACGTGGGCAGTGGGGAAGAAGATGTGGTCACTGCATTGAACAATGCAACATGGTTCATTATAAACGAAATGAACAGCGTCGTCTTTCTCCATGAGGCAACGTGCAATTCTAGAAAATGCCGCCGACGTTCCTAAAAAGGAAGATCTGCGAAAATAGGAGTCGGAAGGCGGAGCCGGACAAAAGTCTATGCTTGGATCTCGAATCCGTTGTCCCGGTGCGTAAACAGAACAATTATGTGTGCGATGGTTTTGAACAGGCTGCAGACTATTGCGAGTACTCTATATGTGGATCGCCAGAACTCTTATGTTTGCATAGAGCGACGTGCAATGTGGCATGTCGTTCCTGAGTGAGAGGTTCTTTTTCGCCGAGGGAAAATTCGGTGATGTGGGGGCGTACTCCTATGCGCGTGTAAGCTCCACAAGCAAAGACATAATAAGTGGTCGCTGGAGCGTCGAAGCTATTTCTGGCATCGGGAGGCTGCCGCGCGAAATGTGGGAGAGGGACAGACAGGTTGGTACTCTAGAATGGGGCGAGAATCCTGATTTGACATCAAGATCGTGGGCCCTTCAAGGAGTCCAAGGCCGGCAGTGCGGAACAGGCATCTTGGTGTCAATGTCAGTCCAAGATACAGCCCATGAGCCATGGAAAGAGATAAGACCGGTTATCAAAACTATTGGTTACGGGCATGTCGAAAATGGGATGACACAAGTGCCGTCTTGTTGGACTTTGGCCATCCATAATGATAGGAGAGAAGGGGCAAAAGAGGGAAAATGAAGCAAGCCGTGGCGAGGCCAGGAGAAGATGGGAATCGAGATATGAAGCGAAGCGAGGCGAACCGACGCCAGGAGAACAAGGAGGCGAGGCAACGAATCCAAAGGGTACCACTTACCAGTAAGCACACACTTCGCTGCCCTTCGTCATGGTTGTTCCCCTCGGGATGTGCGGGAGGTAGTTATTGATTAGATGTTGTTCTCCGCCGTTCGGATTGTTGATTGTTTGTTGCTTTTCATGAAATGCTCACTATTTTAGAAAACCAGGCCGGGATGGTGACAGCCAAAGTTGCTTCCTTCTCAATCCGGATGTCGTCACGACGCTAAATGTGTATTCTTTCCAATGTACCCATAAAAAGCGAAGTGGTTGTGGATGATGATTTGCGAGACCAGATTGCACAAAAAAGGGGCATCCCAACTTCTGGCAATTTGCGATGCACGGCGTCAAGGATAGGAGAGGGAGGAAGGTCAGAGGCAGCAATTGGTCAGGAACCAAGACCCAACGAGGGAGGCAGGACGGACCAGACTCACTTTTGCACACGAGCTCGAGGCCACGGACCGCGAGCCCCCTGCAGGGGTAGGAATGAGCTTAGTTCGAAAACTGACCAACGGCCGCCCAATGATCCGCGCCGTTTCACGGAAACTTCCAACGCCGCCCCGCTCTTTCCAGGAACAACTTGATATCATTGGCCAATTGCGGAAATTGCATCCGCCCGTTGACGAATGGTTCCTGCCTGTCAGTTGTGCTCAAATCTTTGTGGGCGATACGACGGACTGTACGGATACGTTTGTGCACTTCCCACGGATATTCCATCCTAAAATCCTCCTTCCATGGGCTGTGCCTGCCAGAATGGAGACTTAGCCCGGCCTAGGTACCTACCATAGTTCCACTCCGCCAACAGAACCAAGTATGGATTCCGAACAAGCAAGATACAACTACCTTGGTAGAAGGAGGTCGGCCTTCCTTTTCTGTGTGTTATTTGAATGACCTCGCCTTCAGGACTATTACTATTACCGTGTCCTTCTGTCTCTCAGTCTTCCCTCTCTCCACGGATCTCCTTCTCTTGTCTGCCAGTTTCCAGGCGATACGCCTACTCGTCTGGATGGTTGTGTCAGGAAGAGGTACTCAAAGCTCTCGACCCGAGTCCGAACCCGCAAGAGTACTCATGGTATTGTAAGCAAGCGCCCCCGTGCTCTGGACATGTGCTATGCATCTCGAGTGACTGCATAATCCTGGCAATACATGACCGAGAAGGGAATGGCTCCATCGTATCGTTCCTATTCCTGCCAACTCCCCCTCTCACCATCGGTTCTCAATACCCACCGCCCAGTCCAGACTGGGACATGATTGGAGAAATGGGCTTGTCTTGCACCACACGCTGGCGACTGCACCACAACCCCTGCTCGTTCATTTCCAGGACATATCCCTCCACGCATTCCTTCTTGATTTCTTCTCCTCCTCTTCCCTTCCCTTCTTCTTCAACAACTTTGTTCAATCGTCGTCGTCCTTGCTGTACATGCAGGACCGTTCGCTCTCTACCTTAGTTCATCCTACCCCTTCGTCGTTCTCTAATATCGTCCCTTTGGAATTTCCAGCTCACATTCGCTTGGCTGTCTTTCCGTCCTATCGTTAATCCCGCTGCTACGTTACGTTGCTTACTCCTCCCCTCCGAAAACACCGAAAATCCGAAATCCAATCCCATACTTAGGGAAACTCGCACCTACATCCAAAAATACCTACGACAACGAGAGACAAGTGCATTCTTTCTAACGACTTCTTTCATGGCCCACCAAGAGTAGACTTAATCCCTTACGTACGTGCTTCGCCATACCATACCTTTCTCTTTCAAGACCCGTCTCGGCCCATCCAGGGGAACAACGTCGGTGGTCTGCATTGCTGGTGAGAAGAAGGGGGTGTCAGGAATGGACCCCCTTTGTGTTGCCTGACAATGCTCCAGAATGTCTTGCTGCATGCCGGGCCTTGAGCAACAAACCCCTTGATAATGGCTAACGACTATTGTCGTTGCAGATTTGTTCGCTCTTTTAATAATTACGTCGAATTACCGCTCCCTTCCACCATAATCGCTCGACCGCTCCACCGAAAGCAAAGGGATTATTTGCAGTAATTGTCAGGCCCCGTTACGAATCGATACAATGCCTTCGATCCAGAATCTCATGTCGCGCAATGCCCCCGGTGTTGTCCGCCGTGACGCCGACGGCGGCGACATGCTCAACCTCATGATCGTCGTCCTCGCCCTGGTCTTCTTCGCCCTTCTCCTTGTCTCAACACTCTACCTCATGCGCCGTGTGCGTAGACAACAACAGATGCAAAACGACATGCTCCCTTCCTACCAAGAGGTCAAGGGCGCCAGGAACCACCACAACCTCACCATCCAGACGAGCCAGGACGGCCGCTCAAGCGTCCTGTATATCGGTCAAGATGGTCGCTCGCCAATGCTCCAAAACCCCAACTCCGCCCCCCACTCCCCCGACAACGTTCNTCCACATCACCTTCCCCGACGAGCAAGACGAGGGCGGCCGCCGTAAGAGCGGCCGTGTGCTGGTCGTTCGCGTTGGCGACGGTGGCGCCGTCGGCCTTGAGCCCGTTCGCGATGAGCAGCTGCCCGCCTACGAGAAGGAGAGCAAGTCGCAGTTCTACTCGGTCGACATGGACTCGATCGGCGGCCTGAAGGAGAAGGAGCGCTTCAACTAAGCACCAAACAACCAAATTTCAAGTGTCCTATTTGCCTGGACAGCCCCTTCAAAACCCCCCCGTACAGATCGGCACCCGCTGTACAAAGCTTTCGGCATTTTTTTTCAACATGGCATGGCGTTCGACGAAACACACTTTATACCCTGCGCACCGACGACTTTGATCAACACATGATCCACAAACGGAGGATCGGCCAGTGTTTGTGGAGTTCTCGTGCATCGACATTTTTAGAGATGCCTAAGGGCGCAACAATTACGTACATATCTTAACGACTACCCCGGGATGCCTGTCCCGCGCTGTGAACGAACGGCAGAATCACCGTGTGGTGAAGGCGAAGGCCGGGCTGTAGAATACCAGTTTATTCTAATGCTGTACATTTTCAATCAACCCGGGACAACACTCTTGTGACTGGTGACCCTAGCTGTCCAAGTAAAGGTGTCATCGCGGGTATCTATTGCGCGCGAGCATACAGCTGGTGGGGGCTCTGGAGTCATTGTCAACTTCAATTCATTTGTCTCATTTGTTTGTTATTTCCTTACCCTTTGCCAGGGCAGCTGCATCATAGAACGGTAGTCCGAAGCGTAGGCAATAGAGAACGATCTTGATGAACTTTTTGTATCCTCTAGGCGTATTTGATTTTGACGATTCTCTGGTTCATGTTGCAGGCACACATTTTCCCAGCACATAAATGTTCACTTGTGAAAAAAGAGAGATACTCCGTACGCACCCCGAACGTTGTGCCTCAAAACAGGCAAAGGCTGGCCGGGTGACGAATCACAACTGGGTCCACGACGGGCTCCACTCCGCACCGGATCTCGCCGGATAAGCTGTGTTATCCAACGACGCACATCCCAGTGTCGAACGTCGCCTCGACCAGTCGGGCATCGAATGCTGAGATGACATGTGGGCTTCTGCGGTGCCGCCATGGAGACGGTAGGACAGCAGACCAGGTCGATGTGGTCTATATCTACCCTGTCCGCGCCGACCTTGACCGCGACTCGGCACTGGTTCCTCTATCACCGGGTATTGCTTCTTGTCTCATTCCTATCGAGTCGTCCGCGGCCGATTGATGCCAATTTGAGAGGGTGACGGGTTTCTGCTGTCGAACGCTCCAGAACTTCTCTTCCAAAATGACGCCCCCTCCGCAGATACACCCTCCCTACGAGGAGCCTCCGAAGCCCAGCGGCTTGAAGGTCGACAAACCCAACTTCATCATCTTCATGCCTGATCAGCTCCGTTATGACGCCCTAGGCTGCAACGGAAACAAGGTCAGTTCCGGACGCCCTTTTCTCTCGAAAAGAGACTTCCCCAAAGAAAAACCGCTGACAAACTCGTTCCCCCGACACCAATAGATCGTCAAGACGCCCAACATAGATAGCTTCGCTGCCGAGGGCACGCGGTTCACAAACTGCTTCGTCCAGGCCTCGGTCTGCGCGCAGTCCCGCTGCAGCATGTTCACGGGCAACTACCCGCACGTCTCGGGCCACCGCTCCCTCGAGAACCTCATCAAGCCGTGGGAGCCCAACCTGTTCCGGTCGCTCCGGGAGAAGGGCGGGTACCACGTCGCGTGTCTCGCGCCGCGGGGGGACACCTTCGCCCCCGAGGTGACGGAACTCTCGCTGGATGAGTACGGGTTCCTGGAGACACCCGAGTTTGTGCCGCGGTTCGCGGGCGGGCAGGCGGGGGAGATCGAGGACAAGGAGGACATCTGGAAGAGGCTCTTTTACAAGGGGCTGAGGAACCCGGGGGAGGCGCTGGACTACGACGATGCCGTCGTCAAGGGGGCGTTGAAATGGTTGGAGCATCCGCCGAAGGACAAGCCGTGGGTTTTGTTCATGCCCCTCATCTTCCCGCATTGTCCCTTTCAAGTGGAGGAGCCGTACTTCTCCTTGTACGACCGGACCCAGATGGTGAAGCCTACCGATCCGGGGGACAAGGTAAGATTGGGAGCTTCCCCCCGCTTTTCATCACATTGCCAGAAAAGACCTTGAAATTGACGACCCTGCAGACGGGATACGAGCCCCGCTACATGCAGCTCAACCGCGAGCGGTACGGCACACACCGCGCGACGCCCGAAATCTGGGCCGAGGTGATGGCGACGTACTACGGAATGATCTCGCGGCTAGACGACCAGTTCGGGCGGGTAGTGGAGCGCACCAAGGCGCTGGGTCACTGGGACTCGACGGTGACGCTCTTCTTCACGGACCACGGCGAGTACCTCGGCGACCACGGCATGATTGAGAAGTGGCCGTCAGGAGTGTCGGACTCGCTGACGCACGAGCCGCTCATCGTCGGCGGTGCGGGGTTGCCGCGGGGTGCGGTGTACGAGGAGATGGCGGAGATGGTGGACCTCGTGCCGACGGTGCTGCAGTTTGCCGGAATCGGGGAGCATTTCCCGCACTGCGGCTCATCGCTGGCGCGGGTGCTCGTCTCGGGTGGCCGGGAGGGGGAGACGGGGGAGGTGATTAGGCACAAGGAGTTCGCGTTCACCGAAGGAGGGTTCCTGGCGAGCGAGGAGCCGTTATTAGAGCAGGCGCCGTACCCGTACGACATCAAGGCGGCGTTGCAGCACGAGGATACAACGATCGTGGGGAAGAGCGTCGCGTGCCGTGACAAGAAGTGGACGTTTGTGTATCGGCTGTACGAGCCGGCAGAGCTGTACGATCGCGAGGGCGACCCCGGGGAGCTGCACAACCTGGCCGAGGTGGCGGAGTTCCAAGAGGTCCGGCGGCGGATGGAGGCAGTTGTGCTGCGGTGGATGGTGGCGAGCAGTGATTTCTTGCCCTGGCAAAAGGATCCGCGATTCCCGGCCGTCAAGCTGGAGAGCGTTGCGGATCAGTTCAGGAAGAGGGGCGGCGTGCTGGAGTCAAAGGTCAAGAACTAACGTGTCTTTCTTGCTGGGTGTAGTTGATCTCAATACATGGAGTTTTCCTCTTTGGATTTAAATGCACTATTCGTCACTGCACAAAACGATCTTCCGGTGTCAATCCAGCGCCCCGGTTTATCTCCACTCGTGTTCCGCCATCCATACGGGACAGACTATTCCGGGCCACGCCAGACACAGTTGAGAAACTAGGGCTCATTGTCTTGCTCTAAAGCAACTGTCCTGTCCAAGTGATGCAGCACATGATAATGTGTACAAACCAAGGTAGACGTTCAACACGTCACGCTGGCAGAGGGCCCGGGGAGTTGGATCGGCCCAATATATTAACGCTGTCCATGACACAAAATAAGGATACCGGGGTGACGGATGCTGCGCAGTTGCTGGCAATCCCAAGGATGAGGTACAACTCGATGGTAGATCACGTCGTTGGGATGAGAAGTAGTGCATTTTACGTTAGCGAGTTACGAGGCAGATAGTCCGCCATGTTGCATAAACCACCAATGACGTGGAACTACTTGGCACGGAATTACTTAATACTTGACGTGGAACTTTCTTGCGTCGTAAGTTTCTTTGACGCTGCCGGAAGAAGGTCATCCCAAAAAAAAAAAACCCCGTCTCCTGGGTCGGCAGGTAATTAAGTCCTCCAACAGCAGGCCAAGCCTTTAAATTAAGGTACGAAGTATTAGTTGGGATTGGGAGTCAAAAACCCTGGCACTATAGCAGTATACCTTAGTGTTGCGGGCAAGTTTTATCCACTTCTTAATGTACCATCCCGAAACCCAAGGAGACGCACTAACTTCGTTAGTTGATCGTTGATTGGATGAATTTTTTTGTCATCCTTGGTATGGCTCCCCGTGTGAGCATGATCTGAATCTCTCATTGGTCTGTACTTCTTACCTAATTACCCCACTACTAATCAGGACGGCTTACAACGTACACGTCCTCCAGTACGGATACAGCAGCTAAAACAGTGACTAGGTTCCTGAGGTAGGTACAGCTACGAATAGTTCGAAGTGGAGGGGGTGCGTGGTACAAACAACAAGGAACGACGATTAAGTTAGAGTTACGGACTTTGTTCCCGGTCGGGGTCACCCATACGATCCTCTCTGATCGCGCCTGGTGCATGCACGTTTAGAAACATCGCCAATGTGGATGATGGTCAGGGCTCTCGTCGGTCATCGGGTCCGCTCAGTCTGTTCACCAACACCCCCCCTCCTTTCCTTTTTTTGTAGTCTTGAGAAGTTGTCGTGCGTTTCTACAAAGCACCACTGGGGACGCCCACACCTATGGAAGGGAGGCAGGCCCTATATGTGGTCCACCGGGGAGGCTCTCTGCAACACATCTGATACGAGCGCACAAACGAACCCCTTGGGACTAGGCGCCATCAGCGCGATATGTCGGATTTTGAGACGGACACGGCTCTGCGCTGCTCTCATTTATCTCTCGGCCTTTCTCCCCCTTGGTAGAGCGATACGAGGTACTCGAAGCGATCAAACACGGAACGTCGATGTCGTGTTATTTTTGTAAGGGGATGAATCGGTTGTCCGTTCCTTGTGGCGAGAATATAGTCAGTGAGCTGCATTTCTTCCCACCCCCTCTTGTTTCTTTCCTCAGTGTCCCTTCCCTTCCATCTGGGGTCGCCACGGGGGTGGGTTCGCGCCACATGGGATTGTCAATGTTGAAGCTGTCTAGACCAGCCAAGCCAGCTCTGGCACATGCATGCATCAGAGTAGTAGGGCTCAGGACCCGGGGTCCAAGAAGCTTGCGGGTCTGAACAAAAAAAGCTCCTGTACCTGCATCATCACCACCACTATACTGCATCCAGTCGCCGTCCATCTGATTTGGCCTCCCATCCCGGCGAAGTAATCCCCAAACACTGGTACAGCGCACGCCGAGCTCGAACCCCCTACCGCCATGCTTCAAGTTTTGAGTCACCAAGGACGCTTATAACGTTTGACCTTTTTCCAGGTTGGACACTTACTACATGAATATTATCCCATCTCCTTTCATACATGTGCCGTTCGGCAAGTGGTCATCCTTCTTATAAAGAGGCCCTACCGCCTACAGGTTAATGGGATGGCGCTGCGCTTCTGCCCTCTCCACAGACTTTCACTTTCTCTTCTCCCCTGGAGTGCTGTGTAGATCACGGCTTTTCGTATTACAGTTTTAAACCGTGTGTTCGTTTTTTTCCCTTTTCGTCATGAAGCCCTCAGTTCTGTTTCTCGGCGCAGGTTCCGCCCTTGCTTTCCGTGACTCCGTTTACTCGGCCACGAGCGAGATTTGCGTCTCATCCCATCTCCTCGCCGCGTCCTCAACCACGAATTCCATCTGCCGCAACAAGGACGGCGTTGAACTCCTCAGCGACAACTTTGGCGACGACCAGATCCCCCTCTCAAGCGGCAGCCCCTTTTTGCCACAGGGGTCGCTCTCGAAGAGCAGCGGCGGCTGGACTCATCGGGGCTCATGCTTCAAGAACGGCACAAGCTCCCCGGAGTTCTGCATCTACCACAAGGCAAACTACGGCGGGAAGGGCATCTCCATCATCACCGACGGCGACCGTGCTGAGCACATTACCCGTGCCTGGGGCTTCACCCGCCCCGGCACCCTTGACGGGGTTAACGAGCCACTGCCGAAGTTCAAGGTCGCCAAGATCCCCGGGAAGGACTACGGCCTCGTCGCCACCCTCCCCATAAGGCGTGGCGAGATCATCCTCCGCGAGACGGCGAGTCTGCTCATCGACTATGCCGCCTTCGCCCACATCCCCAACGGGCCCATGAAGCAGATGCAGGCCGCGGCCGTGGACATGCTCCCCTTCAACCATCGCAGCCAGTGGCTCAACATGTCGAGCCACGGGTACCACGGCGATCATCTCTCCATGGTCGACAAGATCCTCGTGACCAACTCGTTCGACGTCGAGATGGACGACGCTCAGCGAGACGACGACTTTTATGCCGTCTTCGTTAATAGTGAGTTGGCCCGTCCCCCCCATCAACGCACCATTCTTCACACACAAGACCACCAGACTAACACGCCCCCGAAAGCCTCCCGCATGAACCACGACTGCCGCCCCAACGTCGATTACTGGTTCGACCCCCGCACCCTCACTCAGCGCACCGTCGCCATCCGCGACATCATCCCGGGCGAGGAGCTCACCCTCTCCTACATCGACCCCATGCAGACCCGCGCCGCCCGCCGCGAGCGCCTGCACTCGACTTGGGGCTTCCACTGCTCCTGCCACCACTGCATGCAGCCGCGCCTCAAGACGGATGAGTCGGACCGCCGCATCGAGCAAATCGCGTCGCTGAGGGAGGAGTTCAACGACTACACGCCGGCATCCCGCGCCACGCCCGAGATGGCCGAGCTGCTCATCTCCCTTTACGAGCAGGAGCAGAACTGGAGTCTGCTGAGCGAGGCGTACACGCTCGCCGCCATCGAGTACAACGGCATCGGCGAGCCGTGGCTGGCGACAAAGTACGCGAGGTTGGCGGTCGAAGCAGGGCTCACCACGCTGTGGGAGGGCCACGGGGACGTGGTGGAGATGTCGAAGCTCGCCGAGGACCCGTGGTCACACTGGAGCTGGATGCTGAGGACCAGGAAGAGATACAGCTGGGGCCCTGGTTCCCGGACCGAGGCCGAGGACGATTACGNTGAAAATTACACATTCGGTTTAGATGTGTAAACATGTATAGCTAGCTGACGTATCGGCTGGGGATGGGCGTTGTGCGACGGGGTTACGGAGTTTTGTAGCCGCAAGGTAACTAACCAACCTACCTTGCCACACGGGGAAAATCAAACACATGACAACTTGGAGACACTTACTCATACGAAAAGCATGCCGCCAGTCCCCCCAACATTTCGTGAACAAATGTATACCATATCCGTGTGCGTACTCATGATGTTCCGTCCGGTGATTTCGAATCCATGCCAGCTCGTTCCGGGCGTTGAACGAGAATGAATAACAACCTAAGCGCTCCATTACCCGTCCCCTCTGACAGAGAGGTACAAGCCATCCCTACAACCATCTAGACTCTCCCTTTCCTTTTTTCTTTTCTTTTTTCTTTTTTCCTTCTTTCTCAAACAGGTGTAGGTCAGCACGCTGTGGTTGTTTGTCACTCTGCTTGAAAAGGGGATAGGCGCGGCGCACAGTCCACAGAGCCGGCAACCTCAAACTCCCAAGCCAAGCGGCCCCATCACAAAACAAGGCAGCATCAGTGTCTGAATCATGTTCTTGCCGCATAAAAAGAAGCCTGCGATATAAAGCGCTGTTGTCGTTCAGAGGTCGAGAGGGATTCGAAGAGGCAAGATAAGGAGGGACGGAAAGAAAAGCCCGGATCAGAACCGCTCGGGCCAGCGACTCGCACCGAAACAGGGCACCGTGTATTCGAATCGCGGTCGTAGCTCATTCAAAGAAGTCTATGTTAAGTCTGATGCCACTAATTTACCAAGAAGCAGTAACGACAAGAAAAAAAAATGACCCTCTGTGGTCTGCCAATATGAGCCGTCATTCAGAATCCCGCCGGTTGCGTTGCTCAGTCCATGAGTAGCTATTAACCCTCTTCCAAAGTCCATCACATGATGTATCACTCGCCAAGAAGGGCAACTTGAGAGTCTGGGTATCAAAAGTCCAAATACAAAGAGGGGAAAAACCAGCCGGATGACAGACGCCACAAACTCCACTCAATCCATCGGCTACTAACCCCGGACCCAAAGGAAAAGTCTAGAAAGTGAGGGATGGCAGGTGAGGTGCCTTACCATCTGTATGCCATTCAGCTCTTACAACGCCGTGGTCAAGCCTGACCTCGCCGTATCTATTAGCCACCGCCGTCCACGCCTCCACAGTCCGCTCCCACGGCCTGAAGTCGAACGTGCTGGTCCAAGTGACCTTGGCCTGGCCCTTCACGACTTTATACTCAAGCTCATGCTTGCCTGCCCACATGAGGGGCCGCTGCTTGATAGTCATGTGTCGAAGCTTAGGCATCGTGTAAGCCATCCGTGCGGCGGCGAGCGAGACGTTTTGGCGGAAATCGATCAGCTCCGAGGACTCATTGATGTTTTCACTCTGCTTGTGCCACTCCGTATTGTACCAGATGGAACCGTAGGAGATGTGCAGCGTCTCCAGATGCAGGAACTCAGGCTTGTATGCAAGATGAGCGAGAAATGGTTCCTGGTCGTCGTTAATTCCGAGAGGCCAGAACGGGCGCAGGAATTCACGTATGCGCATCACGTTGGTGATGCTCAGGTGAGTGAGCTGCCGGGCAGCGGCACGTAGATTCGCAGCAAGGGCGAGGCCGCTGTCACCCTCCGCTAGGGTTTCGTGGGGGATTTGGCGCCAGGATGAGATGGTGTTTGATGCTACTGTGAGCGACTGCAGAGAGGCGGGCCACGCGTTCATGGAGCGGGCGAATTCTGCGGACATGTTAGTGAGCATGCATGCACTGAGAGAAGGGCAAAGCAATGTGAGCTGGCCGCAGTCACATACGGTTAAAGTGAATTCTGCGTGTCTCCTTTCGTCGATCCTTGGTGATGTCGAACCGAGCCGTTTGCAGTCCTGGGAGCCTCGAGATGATATCGGCATGCGCGGCGGGCATAAGGGCCCGGTGGTTCTGAGGGCTCACGGTGAATGACCGTATGACGGACACAGCAGGCAAGCAGTTCACGCGGTCGAACTCCTCGTCCTGGCCAACAAAGTCTATCCATGAATCGGCAAATCGCTTCTCACCAATGTCCTTGATGTTCCACCTGCGTCTCTGCCAGAGATCAAAGTTGGCGTTACGCAGGTCGCTTGGAGAAGAGATGCTCAAGACCAGGTCGATGCCTCCCGGGTATGTCTCTTCCGGAGTCCAGCAGCTCATAATGCGAAAGAGACCGAGAAAAGCACGAGTAAAGCACCTGTTGTTCTCGGCCTTGTCCTCCCAGGTCTCCTTCTTCTCGCAGGGATCATTGTCGTAAGTGGGCAGGTCAACGTGTAGATTAATCTGTCTCAAGACACCGGGACGAGATGGCACCATGCAGGCCTCAAACTCAGCCAGGTTATTCTGGGTGACGCGGAGAAGGGCGAAGTTGAAACGTTCAATGATGGCCTGCCACTCCCGGCAGACTGAGGCGTAGGCAGCGATAGATTCGGGTTCTTCACCGTATCTCCAGTGGTCGACGAGACACTCGACTACGGCAGCACGGAGCTCTGGAGGGAGTTGATAGAACCTGTCCATGATGACAGAATGGGACGGGGGCTTAGGGAGAAGAAAGAGGCGGCAGCGGTGAGACTGCGAGGAAGTATGTTGGCCCTTAATGTCGAGCGACCGAGGGAGTGAGGTTGCCGAACGAGGCGGCACGAGGTTGACGTTGGACTTGAGTTCGGCTGTCGCCTCACACTGCTGTCGGTCAGAGAGGTACCTTGTCCGACTGCGCTGTGGGCTGAGAAGATAAGGTACCTTGGAGGGGGGTTGCTAGGCGTTTGGTAAGGCAATGCGCCTGATCTGACCGAGGAGGGGATTGGACTGGGACATGAAGGTACATGCGCCAAGCGCTGAGGGAGGATGCAGTAGCAGCTGTTTGGCCGGGAGAGGGACTAAAGTGTGATGGGAGGATGTACTGTAAGTACCTACTCTGCCGTCAATACCTTAAAAAGCGACACCAAGTACTGTTTGATTTGGTCGTCAGGAAGAGGACCGATCGGACCTGGAACAAATGTTGAGTGCGGGGGAATTGAAGGTGACCACATGGCACCGAATGACTCTATTGTTACCGTGGTATGCCTGCCAGCCTAACTTTCTGAAGCTTGATACCAAGGCTAGTCTAACTTGGTGCGCATTATATCAAGTGTCCAAGGTGTTTTACTATCCGACTTTCTGGGCGATATCTCTGTTGACACGTAAAAATTCAAATCGATATCCCACGAGGTAGAAGAGGTAGGGTAGTCAGACAAACAGGAAGGAACAACAGGGGCAGGTGCAGTCAGTCACCGTCGTTCCTGCCTCTTCGCATCCCATCATCCACGCCCCCAGTCGCCAAGGGCTTATCGCAGTGCATCCCGCTATCTTGGCCGTCCTCCACATCGCTATCGATAGGATGTGGGTTCACATCACCTGGGGTCGTCGGGATTCAGGGTCAAGTGCAGACTGCCTCTCGGTGGTAGTCAACCCACAGATTGGATCAACGTTTGGGAAGTTTGCTGTCCCGCAGATGAGAAGGCAAAAGGGCCAGGCAGACACATAAGGCGCCCTCATTCGGATGCTTCTTACGTTACCCTACTCTATCTACATCGTGCTTCATTTTCCTTAGGTACCTTAGTCAGGCATAAATCAAACACGAGCCGATCCTCCCACCTGGGCTCATCAGTCTCAGCCGGCCACAACCCACTCCCTACCCCATACACTACTATGTATCAGTGTTGCACTCACCGCCAAGCCCACTTCAACCTGTAGAGTCTCCACCGTGTTGCGGGTTGGCGGGCTGGAACTATTAGGTGCGAAGCGTGACTGCTACCACACTACCTGATGTGACGGGACACGTCTGCACCATGAGCGGGGCACTTCTCGGTTTGATGAGGATTTCCTCTGCGCTTGCACTGAATCAGGGCTAGTGCGGGGTTCTCGTTGTGCCCAGTGCTGGCATTTCTGGTGCGCAATCGCCCGCCTCAGCTCACTGATCCGGTCTGGTGTGTCCCATCCAAATCGCGGTGCGCCTGCTACTCCAGCTAAATATATTGTCAAAAGTGGAGAGAATTTTTGTTGCACCCCTTGTTCCCAGTCCAGTCTCCTTTCCAGTGCTCCCAAGCTCCGATGACGAAACTCGGAAGGCGCAGCCTCTTTTCTCCTTTTTCTTCGTCTCTCATCACTTCTCATTCAGTTCCGGCTTCCTTTCTTTCGTCTGCTTTCCCTCTTCAACAAGTCCTGCGAGAGAAGAGTTGATCATGATTGAAGCAACGAATCCACCTATTGCCGTGGCAGACAAGCCCAAGGGCCTGCAGGCCTTACGCGAGTCCAAGCCGCCTGCGACCGACACCTTCACTTACCTGACCATTATCGGCGAGGTCCTGTCCCCCGAAATCTTGCCTGAACTCAACGACATCCTTCAAGATGCCCAGCTCACCCAAGACATTGGTTGGGACCTGGTCGAGATGCTTGTGCCCGTCCAAGGGAGCGAGAAATGCCTGGAGACAATCGCGCAACTGGGTAACCCGCGCGAGGTGATTCTTAAGGTGCTCGAAGTCCTGGAGAAGACCGTCGACGACGCTACTGACGAGGAGGACGATCCGGAGACAACGGCGACATTTGTCCACTTGGTCGGCATGCTGAGCATCTTGCACAAGCGGTTGAATGTTGCGCGGCCCTCTCGTTTCGTTCACACCACCCTCCAGAGCGTCTACCGCACTTACCATCCCCGCAACCCCGAAATGACGGCCGCCGTCATCGCCCTTATCCGCTCTCTCTCTGGCGACAAGAGACCGCCGCTTCCCACTCGCCAGTCCAGCAACAAACTCGACACCCCCTTCAAAGACAGCGATCCCACCAAGCACGCCCCCGACCCGGAGGCTGGCAAGACGGCACAACTCGCCCCGACGGAGCCGGCCACCACCAAGAGACTACTTCAGTCCTTCATCACCTGTATAATCGAGGCCTACGTCAACTGCACAAGCATGGAATGGGCCTCCCGCCTGTTGGAATTCTATAATCCGGAGCGCGTCGTGGTCCGAAAGAGTGTGTTGCGTGCCTTCAAAGAGGACCCCGACCTTTTGGCGAGGGACGCTCTGGTTGGCCAGTTGGTGGTATGGAACTTCGTCTGATGTTTTTAGACGGACGAACTGCTAACAATAATTTAGGCTCTTGCAGGAGACTTAGGACTTACAAGAGTGCATGCGTTGTCTGTTAAGGAAATATTCGACAGCCCCATCATCAACAGCCCTTTGTCCATCGATACCGATGACCTCACCCCCGAGGCCATAAAACTCTCCACCGGCGGCGTCTGGTGTCTCGTTGCATACTGGCTCTTCTCGGCCGAGGTTTTTGATGCCGACTATGAGCAGGTTGCGATGACAATGTTCCCCGATCATCTCAAGCTGCTCCAACGCTTCCTCGGCGACGACCCACAGTCTCGCATCGTCGGCAACCCAGGTACCACTGAAGCTCTCATAGTCATGGGACTCTGGGTTGAGAACTACAAGCGCATATCATCGACAGAAGGTGACTTCATGCCCTACCACCATCTCCTGACGCTCGTATCCGTCTTCCACCCCTCGCTTTCCGTTCGCAATGTCGCCACAACTCTCGCTGGCCTTGTTCTCCATGATGACCCGGATGACAACGACCGCCTCAAGATTTTGGAGGACCTCCTCGAAAACTGCATCTTTTCCGCTTTGCAGGCCTCTGCGGTGACGTGGTTGAGGGAGGAAATTATTATCGCTCAGAAACGCAAGCTATCGAACAGATTCGCAATGGCGGATTCGATCGAGACCCTACAGTATGCGCTGTTTCCAAACCTAGGCTTTCTCAAGGACCAGGACGTCCCTTCTCTTTGGGAATTCTGGGTGCAGAACTTCCCTTTCCACTTGCAGGTTGCCAACTTTGCATATTTCCTCTTCGCCGGCACCAGTTTCCAGCATCTGGTTCCGGCCAGTATGGCCGGAGCGGTGGAGCAGCGGTACGTCGAGCCTTTGCTGCACACTGCAAAGACACTCTTAGAGGCTATCGAGAAGAAGGAGGTGGACGATCAGGGACAGGGCGGAGAGGTCACGACGCAACTGGAGATTTTGACTATGCGGTTGAAGAGCCTGCCTTTGCAGTGAATCTCATGTACATCAGACGTTGGAGAATAAGGGGCCTCGGCGCTGGTAAGCCGGAATGCTCCTATTCGAACCGAAGGCTTTGTATTTTGGGGGAGTATGTCGATGGTGGAGTGTCTTACGAGTTACGACCTAGGCTGAGCAACAAGCAGCCGCACAAATTCCAAAACATGTGTTCGTCAAGAGCATGAGTTTGCTTCGCTTTGCGACGATGTCATATCAGTGAGCAAACGCAGTAGAGAACCTTGTGAGCCCTCCCAGTGCATCACATTTGTAAAGCCACATTCGAAAACACCGGACATGGGGCTATTTGAATCGCACTCGGTAGGTGCACTCGGTAGGTTGTCTTTGGGAGGCTGACTGAGTTTAATTCCGGAGCGCTGAGGTTCCAAGTCAAAAAAGTTACCTCACGCGCAGACCTCAAGTTGACACCACAAGACGCTTGGAGCACGATCCTATCTCGCTAGCGATTCCGGCGGGATACACCAAGGGTACCGATACGTTCAACTGGACGAGCGCACGCCCGTCCGCAGGAGCCATAGTTGGACGCGACTGCTCTGACGATCGAGACCGAACGTGGCGGAAGTAGGTGTGGCTGTGCATTGGGAGTATCCCTAAGACTACTGTCTATTGGACCATGCCAAGCATGCGAGAAACGTAAGCCGTGAAGAAGTGTTGATCAACCGTGTGCCGCAAATCCAACAAACCTGACTGCCCCGTACCGAGATGGCCCGTACGTGCATATTTTGGCACAGATAGTCTAAAGGGCGTCGTTACACAGAGACAACTGGCACTTGTCTCACCAGCGACATCAACGTTGCAATTCAACCGTCATGCTGTACCCGATTTACGTGACTGTCGCCGAAAATGTGATACAATTTGTAGGAAAGCTGTATTATCGACGTCGTAATATTCACTTGCAGACAGAGACTTGGGAGACGGATTGGATGCTCATGATTCGATTCGATAACCGGGGCAGAGTCTCCGGCCAACAACACCCAGATGGATTCAGCACAGGCCAGTTCGGTCTAGCCAATACCAGCCGACGGCACGGACGGGGGTGAGGCGTTCACTGACAAGGGGCCTCCCTTGCAAACAACGGTTTAGCGCAAGCGGCATGTGATGTCATCGGCCAGGGGTGGAAATTCAATCTCCAGCCAAGCCCAGAACCTGTTGCTCGGGGACGACGAGCTAGACTCGCTGCGCCAGTCCCCTCCAGCCAGCTCTCACAAGCTTGCTTTGGAGTGAAACTGTGGCCGAAAAAGGTTTGCTTTGGGCTATTCCCGGCCGGCACCAAAGGCCCGTAATTTATAACCGCTCTTATGTCCATTCGTCACTTTCAGCTTTGCTTGGTCGAAAGTCTGGTCAACAGCCTTGGCTCCTTAAACGTTCCATTTGTGCGTCAACGTCAACTTTTGTATGACAACGAGCCAAGAACAAGTGACGCGACTGCCAGCAAATACGTTTCTCGCCCTCCTAGGCGCTCCCTGGTTAATCGCATTGTTGTCATAATCATCCTCATTGTTTCTTTACTAGAACATCGTTCTTGATTCCATTGTCATTCCCAGCACATGCCCGAAATAGTTTCATCGCCAACAATCTCCCCGACCATATATCGACATTGACCAAAGACTACAGAAGGCCAACTCCGCCAGTACACAGACGCCCTCATGGCGCACCCAACCCATGCGGCGAACTTAGCCTTGGGCACGACGAAGGAGTCCAGCCCGGCTGCGACTCCGCCGCCTGAGGACCTCCATGTCGATGAGGTCGTTCGAGGCGATCAACCTGCCGCTGTCGTGAAGGATAGTAGTGAGAATATCGTCTATCCCTCTTACGTACCCCCCGAAATCGATTCGCCTCCAGATTCTCGATCACCCCGTTCAACGAATGCACCTCAAATGCCTGAGTTACCGACAGAACGTGATAGTACTTTGAATCCTACAGCTCTTGGGCACCCCGACCTGCCGGCCTCAACCAAACAACGTGATCGCCCTTCTATGGATAGATCCTGGAGGACAGAGGCACCTCGTCCCGCAGCAGTTCCTAGAAATGTCCCAATACGATCGGGGACGTCTTACCTCAACACGGGACTCTGGCAGGCCAGCACAGGAGACTCCGACTCGAGCTCGAGCGACTCCTCCGACGATGATAACAACGATATTCGCCCCCCGGCCGAGAGAGAAGCCGCTCGCGAAAGAGCGCTTGCCAGGCGCAAGCGAGAACTGAACGAAAAAGATCGTCGATTCCGTGTCGGAAACGAGAACTACAACACTAAGGGAAAAGTGAAGAAGGATGGCCGGCTGCGCATTTCGGTCAAGGAAACTGCAAACACTGGATATCTGGCCAAGGCATTGGGGCAGGCCGTGAAGAAGGTCGTGCCGTTGCACGAAGGCGAGGTTGAGGGTGAAACCACAGGTGACCACCGCCCTCCCGTGTCTCGTCTCTCCTCTGCTACGACTGCCACGGCCGATCGCGAACCAAAGCCGCGACTGAACATTGTTATTATGGTCATTGGCTCTCGTGGTGACGCGCAGCCATTCCTGAAGATTGGTAAAGTCCTGAAGGAAGACTACGGACACCGAGTCCGCATTGCGACACACCCGGCGTTTCGCGATTTTGTTGAGAAGGACTCCGGCCTCGAGTTCTTTTCCGTAGGCGGCGATCCTTCAGAACTAATGGCCTTCATGGTCAAGAATCCTGGAATGATACCTACCCTGGATGCTGTGAAGGCTGGAGATATTGGTCGGAGGCGATCTGCCATGGCCGAGATGTTCGAGGGCTTCTGGAGAGCCTGTATCAACGCCACAGACGACGAAAAGGATGTGCATAACCTGAAGATGATGGGCCAGAAAGACCCTTTCATCGCTGATGCCATTATTGCCAATCCTCCCAGCTTCGCCCACATCCACTGCGCGGAAGCTCTCGGAATCCCTCTGCATCTCATGTTCACTTTTCCATACACGCCAACGCAGGCTTTCCCGCATCCATTGGCGAGCATCAAGAAGTCCAACGTCGACCCGGGATACACCAACTTCATCTCATACCCTCTGGTAGAGATGATGGTCTGGCAGGGACTGGGCGATTTGGTAAACGATTTTCGAGTGAAGACTCTCGGCCTGGATCCTGTTTCGACACTCTGGGCCCCGGGCTCGACCTACCGTCTTCACGTTCCCTTCAGCTATCTCTGGAGCCCTGGCCTAGTACCTAAGCCGCAGGATTGGGGCGACGAAATTGACGTCTCAGGATTCGTGTTCCTCGATTTGGCATCAACCTTTGAGCCACCCAGCGACCTCGAGAAATTCCTTGCCGCTGGTGAACAGCCTGTCTATATCGGGTTCGGATCGATCGTTGTTGATGACGCCGATCGTTTCACTCAGATGATCTTTGATGCCGTGAAGATGGCGGGAGTGCGAGCGCTTGTGTCAAAAGGCTGGGGTGGTCTGGGAGGGGACGAAATGGACGTCCCCGAGAACATCTTCATGTTGGAGAACACACCCCACGACTGGCTGTTTCCCCGAGTCAAAGCTTGTGTTATTCACGGTGGTGCTGGAACAACCGCGATCGCGCTGAAGTGTGGCAAACCCACTATGATCGTTCCCTTCTTCGGCGACCAGCATTTCTGGGGAAGTATTCTGTCGAACTGCGCAGCAGGTCCTGAGGCTGTACCTTACAAGAACCTCAACGCCGAGAAGCTTGCTGAGGGCATCAAGTATTGCCTGACTGATGAGGCACAGGAGGCAGCCGCTAAAGTAGCCAAGGACATCGAACTGGAAGGCGACGGCGCGAAGAATGCCGTGCGCTCGTTCCATCACCACCTTAACCTTCAGGGTCTCAACTCCATGCGATGCTCCATTTTGAGAGATCGTGCTGCGGTTTGGACGCTGCAAAAGTCCAACATCAAGCTCAGCGCCCTCGCGGCCGATACCATTGTGGAAGAGGGGTATCTGTCCTGGAAGAAGCTGAGACTTCTTCGGCACATGGAATGGAACGACTTCGAGGGTCCCGGAGAGCCTCTCACGGGTGTTGCAGGTTCGCTCGCTGGAACTGTAGGCAACGTATTCGGTGGAGTCGGAAGTGTTCCATACAAGCTGGCCAAGACGTCTCAGAAGAGGAAGGAGAAGAAGGAGAAGAAAAAAAAACTGAGAGAGCTCAAGCACAAACGCACAAGCGCCAAAAAGCGGAATGCCGCCGCCAACGAAGACCTCCACCAGCATGTCGAGATCAGTAACGAGACATCGGGAACTAAGGATGCCCAGTCAGAAGACCACAAATACAAGGAAAACAAGGAGAAAAGTGGAAATACGGACAGCGTTGAGGAAAACGATGATAGCGGAAACAAAGGAGAGCACGAAAAGCAGAACGGGAAACAGTCGCAACCCGACGGTGACGCTTCATCGTCCAGACCCGGCCAGCAAGACCGCCGAGATACCATGTCGTCCGTCGACACAGGGACTACCGTCGACAATCCCGTCGAAGACTATGCCAATGAAATTGGGGAGGGCGTTGGCAAGACGGCACAAGCCATAGCGAGAGCGCCCGTGGATCTCTCCATGGCACTCGCCCAAGGTTTCCACAACGCCCCCCGTTTGTACGGAGATGACACCGTCCGACGCCCACCTCGCGTCACTGGTATCCGCTCTGGACTCAAAGCAGCTGGAAAGGAGTTCGCATTCGGCATATACGACGGCACCACTGGACTTGTTCGACTCCCTGTCCGTGGTGCGAAGAAGGATGGCGTCAAGGGCTTCGTCAAAGGAACGGGCATGGGGTTGACTGGTTTCGTTCTGAAGGATCTCAGCGCCGTTATCAGCCCATTCGGCTACACTCTGAAGGGCATTGCGAAGCAAGCGGAGCGAAAGAAGCAACCCGACAGAGTCGTACGTCGCGCACGGATTGTGCAAGGCTCACGCGAGAGGAAACAGCTCGGAGACGAAAACAGCAAGCTCGATAAGGAGATTATTAATGGCTGGCTTACAATCTGTCAGCTCTTGGAAACACTTGCGGCCGAGGAAAAGAAGAAAGGAGTCAAAGGGATATTCTCGTCCAAGAAGCAACGCGTGAACCACGCCGCGTTCGAGAGTGTCGAAATAGCCAAGCGTGCCCTAGAGGCTATCAAGAAGGGCGAGGACATGAGTACCGTCGTTGGGACCGAAAAGGAGCTGCGCAAGACGGACGAGAAGCTAAAGACCCCGGCGACGAGGCACAGCATTGATGCGAGGCAGTCTACGGACAACGAACGGGAGGCCCGGCCAGCGGAGGACCTAAAGAGTGCGAGGAATGACATCGCGGAGAACGAGGAAGGGGAAGCACGGGCTGAGGCGGAGGACAGAGCTCGACAGTCCAGCTTCGACCGGAAGCGGAACGATAATACAGAGAATCCAAAGGAAGAGGCGAGGCCCGATGTGCAAGACGGAGCTCAGCAGCTTAGTGTCGAGCGCACGAACTCGCTTCATGCCTAGGAAAATGGGCAGCGTTCGCCTCTAACCAACACGGCGGCATTTGTTTTGTTTTTTGAGAGAAGAGAAGGGCGGATGTCCGAGGTCTCGGAGGAAGAGCAATGTTTAGGCGTTGGGACAAATGGGACTTTCCAATTATACCCCCCCAATATGGTGTAGTTGTATCGCCGACGGCGGCGAGTAATTGAAGGATATAATATGACCATCCATGTAAGAACACATGAGCGTGTTAACATATCTTGATGCTGTCGTGTGTGCTCTTCTTTCTCTCCGGTTGGTTAGGGGGCTACTATGGCCCAAACCGTGGCAGATTGCTTCCGTGTGTTCCTTAGTAGAAAGATGACTTCGTCTCCTAAGGTGGACAAACAGGACGTCGATGGGGCTGTTCAATATATCACGCCCACCAGGCCCCGATAGACCAAAAGCATACACGCCTCACTCATTTTTCCTAGTTCCCGTCATCAAGGCACCTTTCGAAGTGTCCAGGTCGCCGGCTTACCTTGGACCAGACTCGAGGTATCTCCCTCTCTCGCCCAGAGGCCAGACCGGTTCGGCTTATAGGCGAAGCGAGTCTCAGCAGAGAACGAACGGCGACGGCCAACCCTGCCCCTTTTCTGGAGAAACCCCAAGTCGACCGGGGGCGGGGACCATGCTGCCCGCGCGGGATGAGACCATCAGACAGGGAACCGGATAGAGATACGATACGAGTCGTCTGGTGGCGACACCGTAGACTTGGGAGTTTTTTGGTTTCCTCCGCAGGGGGTGGGCATTCCTCTTCCGACGAACTAGGGGACTCCAACCCGGGCTTTCGAGAGAGGGAGTTGGAGTAGACGTCTTGGTCATCCCCAGCCCGCCTTAGCTGTCTTCGCCCGATATATTCCTCGTGTCCCCAGATCGTCTCCAGATAGTTGGTACAGGTTTAGGTTAAACATCACTACCGCCCGCGCCACATCGGCGCCGGCGGACACAGAGCCAGCCTGTTGAAATTCGGCGTTTTATGAGAGTCACATATCGCGATGTACCTTTCCGCCCACCAACGATGGAGTCAGATCTCGTACAAGTCATCATCATCCAACATGCCGCTCTATCATATTCACATACATTGAACCTAATGGTCGTTCCCCTAGATCCAGGAGCACGCTGGCCCGGAGCCTGTGCTCAATGCCCGTCACTACTCTAAGTCCGCATCTATGCCAAGTACGTGTAGGTGTTGCCCTCGCGCTCGATGTAATCCTTATCGATTAAGCTGTTCAGAGGTTAGCGACGGTTCGGTCATCATCTGAAAGGGCGCGACTCACTTCTCAATCTCCTTCTTGATCTGCGCCGCATCGACAGCGCCCCGGTTCTTCGTCATGTTGATCACCTCGGCCACCAGCTCCGCATGGCTCATCGTCTTCCGGCTCTTCATGATCCGGACGATGGCCGCTTGCGTCTCGAATCTCCTGTCCTGCGCAATGCGCTCGTGGGTCGCCTTGTTCTCTTCCTTGGTCTCCTTGAGCTGGATCTGGTTGATTTTGATGCGAATCTTGGGGTGCGTGAACGCTTTGTTGATCGTGAAAGTGTCGCCTGGGTTGACCTCCTTACCCTTGGGGTGCTTCGACAGCACGCGCACCTGACCGCAGGCCAGAGATTGCAGTGTGCGTTCAAGCTCGTCACCTTGGAGGTTTGTGGAGCGAGCAATTTGATCGTAGCTGAGGAAACCGTCGAGCCCGACGTCGCTGAAAAGGACGAGGACGATGGCCTGGAAAGCGCTAACAAGAAGCTCCTTGGTACCTTTGGGGAATTTCGCCTTGACTGTGCAGTGCGCTAGCGCATGCTTCCAGTTGAGGAGTCGCCCGGTGTGCTTGTTTTTGTAGTACTGGTCGAATCGCTCGATCTGCTTGGCGACGTCGTCGGGAAGGTGAATCTTGGCATCGGGATACGTTGGCCATGCTGCAGCTGACAAGATCATAACCTGTAGATCGACGGGTGCTCTGCCGGCACCAGTGCCTTCTGACCACTGCTTGTATGCTTCCATTTCCTCCTTGGCTACTTCGACATCCTTGAACATCTGCTCCAGGTTGTGCGTAAAGTTGGTACCACACTCCTCTCTGAGTTTCCTGAGCATGTTTCTCTCGGCATCCTGGCTAGCACTCCTGCCCATGAGCAGACGGCGGGCCAGGTCCTTCTTGTAGAAAGCCTCGAAGGCGTCTTTACCCGAGATGAATCGGAAGAGCTCCAGAGCCTGATCGAGCTGTCGGTCGAGCTCGGCATCCTCATCGCCAGTGCTGGCTTGTCCGCTCTGCTCCGCTGCCGCCCGGTCTTTATTGTCCGAAAGCAAGGCCTTCGGGAGAGCCTTGAGGCCACCCCGGAGTAGCATATCGACGTACTTGGCGATCATCTCACCCACCTTGGACGTTCCTGAGCTCCATGTCGCCGCGATGTTGCGGTCGTTCATGAAGTCACCGAAAGCGTTCTTGAGTTCATTCACAAAATCCGCGTCGCCGCCATAGGCATCCCGCACAATCAGACCCAGCGACCTCTTCAATTGAAGTAATCGCTGTACCATTTCATCGCCCCGGTCCTTATCAGCGACGATAGCTGCGCCGGTTTTCCGAATGTACGCGCTCCAAGGCTCCTTGAGCTTCTTTTGTATACCAGATAGCCGCAGCAGATCGTACAGCGCTTTCATCGACCCCACCTCGTTCTCAGAAAGGAGTTTCGAAAGGCTGTCGAGGTTCAGAAGCTTTTCGGAGTAGTTGTTCACCAGGATGCCGTGCGCTGCATCGAGCAACTGTTTCTTCGTCGTCGAATCCAGATTATACTCGTTGCAACGGTAGTCTTCCCGAGCAAGAAGTCTCTCGCATGCCAAAATGTACTCCTTCAGACTTGACGAACTCCGTTCTTCGGCGAATTCCTGGAAGTAGCTCTCCGACAGCTCTATGAACCGGGGTTCGAAGTATTTGTTGTAAATGTTGAACACGTGGAGCATCATAACAGAGTCTTTGAGCAACGTTGCCTCGAACCGCGCGTCTCCGAGTCGATCGTAGGAGATCAAGTCGTAGATGCCCCGCAATGCCTTGCCGCCAGGTGTCTGGCCATCTGGATCATCTCTAGATGGGAATGCCATTCTCTTGAACTGAGAGATCGTCATGTCGTTGATTGAAGGGAGATTCTTGTTTTTCAGAAGAAATGTACGGTCAAGATAACTGAACGTAGAACGGATCGTCATCTATCCGGGGTCAGCATCATCAAGCGACGCCAGTAGGGTGACCAAACTCACAATTTGACCATTCCATACTCGCCAATGCTGGAGAACACTCTTCAGCATCTCGACATCAGTGTTCCCGCCTTGGGATTTGATCGACCGGAAAACATTTTGGTTAAGGTGTTCGTCACATTTCCGTCGCAGCGTCTCGTATAACTGCATCTCATTGTCCTTGCTGCGTCTGCAAATATCCTCCACGGCACGGTACAGCCTCTCCAATGGCAAGTGTGGTTTGCGCCCGCTGAAGATCTCTTGCAGTGCATCTATCAGCTCCTGTTCGGTCCGCTGATAATACTGTTCCAACTGCTCGTTCCTCGCCGCCGGCCTCAAGTTTTTGATCACCAGTTTCTTTGCGCCCGTGTAGGGTCGGTATGAGTTGGACTGGGTGAGATCGATGATCTCGGGGAGTTTGCCCTTCATCTTGGTAGACATGGCGGATTGGAAGAGAGGGTCCTGCGTGCCAGCTTTGAATCGCTTCGGACTGGGCCTGTTCGACGGCTGCTGGTGCGGGGCGACAGAGCCAGAGCGCGAGACGTCCGAGTCAACGCGGGGTCTTCGTCGCGGCGCGCTGTTCGTTTCGTCGATTGGCGCCGTTCCACCTATCCTCGCCGTCGCCCGTGATGGCAAAGCTCCCTCGACTGCGGGGGGTGAAGTTGGCGGCATGGACCGTGAGGCCCTGCAACAACTTTGGTTCAAGTTGCCACAGACCTTTGATCTTTTGGGTGAGTGATAGTCAAAAAGAGGGTGCTTCGGATTCGAGAGTCTGGTCAGCAGTTACGTGCGCAGGTTACTCTGGGGCTGATTGACTGGTCGTGGCGACCTTTCACAAATAGGAGGTTGGGTATGGTGCGCAGAATAGAGTCGTCTTTGCGGGAAGAGTTGACGCGGAGTTAAAACGCGGAGCTATGGAGGATGCCAGCTTCAGGTCATTAACAAATCACCAGCCGGTCGTTAGCATCATCCATTTGACATGGCAGGTCCGCTTATCGCACTGACCGGGGGCACGATAAGGACTCCGTTCTCCACGCGCGTTGGGGCCTCCTTTAGAACGATATCAACCTTAATTGCACTGGTGGTAGGCGGTTCCCAGGTTTGTCTGGGTTAGCTCAGGTATTCCTCTAGATACGTGCCTTCCTTACTCAGATGAGCTTCAGGCAGTTGATTATTTCCATTTGACCTGAGCTGTCAGCGTGCCCGCCACTTACCTTTTCCCAATCTCTATACATCTTACAATTGCTAAATCGAGCGAGCTATTATCACCCGCTGCATTGAATCTCGTTCATCTTCTGTTGGCGCTCTTTCTCTTCCTATCTACTGAGTATTCAGCAAGTCAAGTAATAAAACACCAAGTAAACACAAAACAGGGCGATGAAGCAGGCTAGCTATGGCACCACCAAAGATCAAGACGGGGGATATAACCGTCAACGAAGCTCTTGGTAAGTATTGTTCTTTTCATCGTCAATTTTTTCCTTCTTCTCCTCTTCTTCCAAGAATGTAGCAATACTTACACATCAGCAGATGCAATTTCTAGAGGAACCCTCAAGGAGCGCGGAGCAGGACTAGAGGGTCGGTTTCACGCCGCCCCCGACCCTAAGACGTGAGCTGACTGACGTTTGTAGACCTCATTTTCCTGCTCGACAAAAAAGGAAAAACGGCTAGCTTGTATGAATTCTTCTCTTGGACCCCCCTCCTTACCTTCTGACCTCCCGTCGCGCTTTTCTGTCGCGCTTTTCTGTCGTGCTTTTCTGTCCTCCACTAGCGCTCTCATTCGCCTTCTTCTCTCTCTTCCTTCATCACAGCCTTTCCACTCCGAGCCCAGATCATATCACTCTCGCTGCCTTGTCACATCCTACCCTTAAGCCTTCTAACAGATATCTGATCTGCGCGAACTGTCAGCTAATGGCGAGACAGGGCAACGCTTGTTGATAAGCACTACCATCGGATTTTCGAATCACTCTTTAAATGTGCCATCGCCGAGAAGCAAACGTACTTCGGAGGTAAAAGAACGACTGCCGCCGCTGCCGCATCGCGCTTGACGAAGTGCGCCGAGGCCCTGCGCCTTGCTGTGAACCACGGAGCTTCAAAGCTCAAGAGGAAGACCATCTTGGCTCTCATAGATCACATCACCCAGACACTTCCCAGTCCTGGCGCTGACGAGCAATTCGTGGAGCCCCTAATCAAGGATTATGTCAGATCTCTTGTCTCCCTGCTCTCTCACCAAGCGAACGGCGAGCATCTTGCCACTTTGGGGGCAGAAGGATGGCGGACTTGCGTTGATTTCTGCATTGAGGCCCTAGCGGGCTACTTGGAGAATGCCACCGCCACCGCCGGTATCGATGACTCTGGCCTTCGCGCATCCCCGGCTCCATCGTTTGTGTTTTCAACTGGCCGTAGCACGAACACGAGCCAGAGGCTACCGGGCCAAGTACAGCGTGGCACTGTTCAGGACCTTCTTCACTGCATCTATCTCTTGGTTCTGCCACCAAACGCACCGCTCCTTCAAAGGGCCGAGAGCCTAACAAAGAGACTGATACAAGTGCTGCAGCTGCGGCACTTGGGATTGAGCCACGCCATACAGCTGACATTTGCCTCGACAAATATTGTTTTGGCCGCACTGCAAGCCGATGACATCTCTCGGGCAAGCGACCTGGCCAGAGACCTTGTACCACTAATCAGTCATTGGTGGCAAGCACGGACTGTATCTCAAGATGAGATGCTGAACTCTGTCCGAGACGAGATGCTAAAGACCTTGTTTATCATCCACTTGCACCTCGAGCGTCTGATATGCCTTGGCGACGAAACCGTCCGGAAAGATGTCGAGGACCTTGTTGAGGCTCTCTGGCTTGAGTATTCACGACGAAGTCCTCGTTCTCAGCTTCAGATGGACGACGTCACGTTCATCCCACATAGATTACCCCATGACTATTTCAAAACACAGCTTTTCGGTCTTCAGAATCATAACCGTCAGGGTGAGAGGCGATGGGCCCTAGTGCAGAACCTGGCCCTCTTAGAGAGCATTCTCTGGAAAGGCCGCCGGGAGCAGACCAGATTTCGGTCGCCGGATGAGCAACCCCGAAAGAAGCGCAGGACACACGGTTCAACAAATCGGGTGCGGGAGAAGTTGCAGTCTCCCAGCCCCATGGTGCAGAAGATAGCGCTGCAAATCATGCCTTTTCTTCTAGATCTCAACACCTTCTCCCCAGCTGAGGTCTCCGAGTTACTTCCGGACTTTTCATCCCTTGTCAGTGACAAGGATGGAGCCGTTGCGTCATGGGCAATGCTTTCTTGTGCTAGGTGGGTTCGAAGGATCAGAGAAACCGATAGTCTGTCTACTAACCAGTCTTAGCTGTGCTCTGCGCTGTGCTAATTCTGACGATACCACAGCTTTATGGAAGCAGGTCTGGCAGATTGCCGCTCGCGCAGTGAGCTTGCCTAGCATCAGTCGTGCTGCGTGTGTTTTGTTACATACGATACTGGAGAGTGACCGCGTGCTTCACCATGACGTTTCAGACGACATTAATAGCATTGTGACAACAGCCGACGTCAACGGCCCAGCTCTGTTGGTGGACTCTTCCATCATTCTCATGATGCACTTGTTGTTCTTGCGCAATATCAAACTGCCCAACGCCAGCCAGTCTACCAGCCATCACATCATTAGATGGGTCTTTCTGAGGTGGAATCCCGGTGAGTTTTCTTTTCCTGGCTTCCAGTGATCAATTTTCTGACGATAAACAGCCGACTTGGCCTTTGCATCTCTCTACTCCACGCATGCACCGGCACTTGAGCTTGCCAACCTGATTCGGGCATGTTGCGGTGCAGGGATTCTGTACATAAACACGTCTGAAGCCGTGTCAGGGGGGTCGATATGCCAGGCATGGAAGGCCCAACACGAAACCTCATCCCTAACGGAATACCTCCTGCTACTGGAAGAATCCACTCCGGTTAAGCCGCTTACTCTCAGCTGCAGTCAAGCCTCAACTGCAGCTCTAAACAAGGCGAGCGACTCAGCTACTTTTCATGCTTCAAAGCGACTCGTACTGGAATTGTTGTTCCCTAAGATGGAAGAGCTGCAGAAACTGTGCGATTCGTGGAACAGGAAGGGATCAGATGGCGGCATACCATTGTCTCCCGACAGACTTCACAGCCTACTCTCAGCCAGCGTCGTTAGCACTATGTTGATTCCTCAGCTTGTTGATTTGAACTCCGGACAGTCAAGAGACATAGAGTCAACTCTCGCCAAAGTTGTGGACACGGGTCTCGATGCTGTCTTGAATTCGGGGGATAGTCACGCGTTCTTTGAAATCATACTCCGAGTAGTGCGACCTGTTCTTCCGACTCTGAACACGGCTGGTGTTCACTCGCTGTCGAAAGACAATTTACCTCTCCTTCGGTTCCTGGTAATTTTGGCAGCGGGATCCCACGAACTGGCAACCCGTCATTCGTCAGGACAAAACCAAGACCTCATGGAGTTGGATGACGAGTTCGATTCTCAAGAAAGCAAGGCCAGTGTGGTGGCCAAGGTCGCTGATATTCCTCGGCTAAGCACACACATGAGCCTGGACCCAGCAGTCTTCTATCAAGACACCATGCAACGCCTCTATTTTTTCGAATCGGTACAGAAAGACAGTCAGCATCTCGGTCTCATTCCTCAGGAATTTCTAGATCAACTGCTTCTCCTCCCCAACGACGAGTTCCTCACGTCTTGCTCATTGATTTCAGAAATATTCGCATCTGATCTGGTCATTGGGCCCGATGACGCGCTGCGAGTCGTTGAGAAGCTAGGCGAAGTCATTGGCCAGACAGAGTACACGTGCTGCGAGGTGGCACACTCTACCAGCTTAAGAGTTCTGGAAGGACTTATGCGGATCTGGATGGACGAAAACCACGAAGTGTCATCCTTGGTTGGTGACCTATACAACTACTTCGTCAAGGCATCCCTCCCTAAGAACAGCCTCTCTCCCAAATCGCAAATGTCTCTTGCCAGCTTGTTGTTCGCACTGTTACAAAGCAATCCGCAGTACGGCAGCAATCTCGGGCTTTCCTCATGTCGAACAACCTTGTTGTCCATTATGCAAGAAGGGTCGCTACCCGTCAAGTACTTCATCGGGTCTGCTCTTCCTGAAATTTTTGGTATGTATGTCCTGAAGATGCATGATGACATCTTCGTAGACGTTTTGAACAGTCTGCCTACTGATCCAAACGCTATCGAGGGTATCGCGTTTCGGTTGTTCGTGCTATCTCAACTTGCTTGTCGGTGGCCAGCGCTTCTTAGGAGATGCATCTACCATATCTTTGAGACTCCTGGCAATATCAAGGAGTCAACTCAGTATGCAAAAAGACTCCTGGCAAAGGTATCGGCGGCATTGGACTTGTCGTCCCCCATGGACCTTTTCAGAGTATTCAGTCCCCAGATTCTTTATACCTGGCTGGAACTGGATGCCGTTGAAGACATCCCTTTCGAGATTTTTGGTTTCGCAAGTTTAGACGCCCTACTTAGTGAAGCGCAGGCCGAAACTACAGCTTTGGAAATCATGCGAGGCCGTTACGAGAGTGTGCGGTCCTTGTCTCAGAGGCTTGGGATGCCTTTGGTCGACATGGTCAAGCAGGGATTCACAAAAATAATGGCGTACACTATTGCGCACGAAGCAAGTACGTCCAGCTCGGAAAGCGATGGCGGTGAGGCGTGGGTCCGAAAGCTTCTCGGCAGGGAGCCGTACCTGGATCATATATATCTCAACTTTGCAGACATCACAGCATTGTTGTTTGACCTTTTCGATCAGGAAGATCCCATTGAGAAGTATCTATCAAGGGATAAGAATTCCCAATACGCAGCCAATAACTTGGAGGAGATGAAAAAGTATTCCCAGTCAACGACACCATTGCCACCCAACCAACAGCCCATGTTCAGAGCCAAATATCTTCTCAAGGAGCTCTTTCACCTATGTAGCAAGACAGAGTACGAGCTACACGAGCTGTGGACCCCCGCTCTAGTGGTGTCAGTTGCACGGAGGCTTTTCAACAATGTTCATCCAGCGTTAGGCTCACTGCATGCCTGCTCTGTACTGCGAAAAGTCCGCGTTCTGATAGCATTGGCAGGACCGGCCGCGCTAGAGGCATACCCACTCGAGATGCTTCTTTCGTCTGTCAGACCGTTCATCGTGGACTCGGAGTGCGCGGATGACGCGCTTGGGGTAAGTCGGTATCTAATCGCCAAAGGAAGCGGCCATCTCTTGCAGAGTCCGTCTTTCCTTGCTGGATATGCCCTCTCCACTTTGGCATCACTCAGGGTCTTCCTCGAGTCCAGCCAGTCAAGTACGACTCAAGAGAGCCAGTTCAAGGCAACCATGAGCAAGGCGCAACAGTTCCATACCTGGTTCAGCACGTATCTTGCAGGCTATGATTCAGACAAGCTTGCAAGCGATCAGCAGAGGCAATCTTTCCGATCCATTACTCAGTCCGCATCCCATATTCGATCATCAGGGAACGCAGAAAAGGGTACACATGAGAGCACTCTACTTCTCGAGATTCTCCGCGACGGAGAGCGCGAGGAGAAGCTCCTCAACGAAGCCGCAAGAGATTTAGCTCTCGGAATGCTTTGCGGCGACTTCGTCGTACCGGCCACAGGCCGGCAGGATGTTATTGATAACGATGAGGATGCACTGCGTCACTGTGGACCTGTGTGGAAGAGCTGCAGCGCGCTTGCTCTGAGTGACGAATATCTTGCATGGGCCGGACGCGTCGTGGGCAGATCTTTCGCCGCTTCTGGTGACATTCAGACAGAGCTGGTGGAAGAGTCCGAACTTTCACGATATACCAAACTTGCCCCAGGAAACAACGATTCTGAGAAAGGTTTATTGAATCTGCTTCAGCAGATTACCCAGAGCAAGGATTCTGCCATGGCCGGTCTCGCTGAATCAGCCTTAAGAGCGATCGTCACGGAGGCAATACTCCAGGGTGAGAACACATTGCTCGTCGCTGCCCAAAAGGCGTTGGCCGAACCTCTGTTTCTGGCGTCCTCCTGGGGAAGATATCGCACACCTCCTTCTGACTACACCCCTTTACAAAGTATCCCTGACTCTCAAGTCTTCTTCCGCGATCACATTGAGAGTGGCGATTGGATTCAACAGTTGGCGGTCCATCTCGCGCAATCAGCACCAGAATACATCACACTCAGCGCTCTGGTGCCTATTCTCAAGAAAGTAAAGGGGTTCGCACAAGACTCGTTCCCATTCATCGTCCATTTGGCGTTGTATAGCCAGCTTGACAAGCATCATCTAATCAAGCGACATCTGTCAGAGGCCACAAGGGAGTGGCTCAAGATCACAGACGATGTTGCAGGGGCCAACCAGAAGCACCTAATCAACACGATCCTGTATCTGAGGACTCAGAAGCTGCCTAAAGAATCGTCCATTGCAGACCGGGATGCTTGGATCGATGTCGACTTCACCTCTGCTGCCTCTGCTGCTTCGCGCTGCGGTATGCATAAAACAGCTCTGCTGTTTACCGAAGTGGCCGCTTCTCAGACAACACGATCATCGAGGCGGTCGTCTGCAGTCAGAGAGGAGGATTCGACGCAGGTTCTCCTGTCTATATTCGAAAACATCGACGATCCCGATGCCTACTACGGCTTGCCGCAATCTTCGGACCTGTCCAGCGTTTTGGCACGCTTGGAATACGAAAAAGATGGCTCGAAAATTCTGGCCTTCCGAGGAGCCCAGTATGACAGCCATCTCCGCAGACGGAATCATTCGTCGCAGATGGATAGCCAGTCACTTGTGGGCGCTCTCAGCACTTTAGGCTTGGCAGGCCTCTCCCATTCCTTGCTGCAGACACAACAAGGTTACGAGGGTGACGCAGATTCAATCGAAAGCATGTTCCAGACTGCTCGGCGTTTAGAATTGTGGAATCTCCCTGCTCCAATAACGGCCGACAACTCGGCTGTCACAATTTACAAAGCGTATCAAAATATTCAACAAGCTGCCGATGCGACTGCCGTACGCAGCGCACTCTACGACGGCTTCAGCCAAACGATGCGCCATGTCCTCAACAGTGGCTTGAATGCTGCCAAGTTGAGACAGCACCTCGGTGTTCTTGCAGTTCTGACAGAGGTTGATGATGTGATGACCGTGTCTGACTTCACCGAGTTAGAAAACATGCTTGCAAAGTTTGAGCAGCGAGGCCAATGGATGAGACGAGGACGGTATGTAGTGTCTACAACAATAGACTACTCAACTAATAAAGAACAGATACGAAGATGTTAGCCACTTACTTTCCTGTCGACAAACAACTCTAAGCCTGATAAGCCAACAGGAGATGCTCCGCAACAATGCTAACCTCTCCACCGCCGAAGCAAGGGGAATCGAGATTCGCTGCATGCTGATGTCGTCGGGCATATACCGCTTTCACCAGGCTACACAGGAATCGCTGAACCTGTCTACATCTCTTACGGACTTGGTTGCACCCTGTGAAGCGCTCGGGATGAAAGTTGACGCTGCTGTTCGAATAGAGACGGCCAACTCTCTGTGGGATCATGGAGAGATGATATCGTCAATCCGCATGCTGCAAAGCATCGACAGCGACTCCTCTCTAAAGAAGCAGACAATCCCTGTGAGCCGCTCAGACCTTCTGTCGAAAATTGGGCACCAAGTGTCGGTTGCGAGATTGGAGAAGCCGCACCATATCCAGAAGAACTACCTGGAGCCAGCTCTCAAGGAACTCAAGGGAAAGAGTCAGGGACAACAAGCAGGGCATGCCTATCACCAATTTGCCATGTTTTGCGATGAGCAGCTGCAGAACCAAGACAGTCTGGAAGATTTGACCAGGTTGCAGAGCCTGAAGAAAGGAAAAAGTGATGAGGTTTCTCAGCTTCAAAGTCTCATCGCAAGCAGTCGGGACTCGCAGCTAAGACAGAGATATCAGTCCCATCTCAACCGCGCGCGCCAATGGTTGCAGCTGGACGAACAGGAGCTGCGTCGCGTCGAGCAGACAAGAAGCGAGTTTGTTCGTCTCAGTCTCGAGAACTATTTGCTGTCTCTTGTTGCGTCGGACGAGCACAATAATGACGCTTTGCGATTCACTGCTCTTTGGCTTGAGCGCTCGGGCGAGGACGCGACAAACGATGCCGTTAAGAAGCACATTGAGAAGGTTCCAACACGCAAGTTCGCCACGCTCATGAATCAGCTCTCCTCTAGACTGCAGGACCAGACGAATTCTTTCCAGAGGCTTTTGATCAATCTGGTCTACAGGATCTGCGTTGAACACCCTTACCACGGCATGTACCAGATCTGGTCCGGAACGAAGGTGAAAACGCGCAAGGAGGACCAAGTGGCGGTATTAAGACTGAAGGCCACAGAAAAGGTTGCATCTATGCTTCAGACAAACAAGGACGTTGCAGCAATATGGCAAGCAGTCGACCGAACGAGTGCGTACTATCATCGCTTGGCCGTTGACAGAGATCCCACCAAGTACAAAGCCGGGCACAAGATTGCGCTGAAGGACGCCCACTCAGCTCAGTCACTCGTTAACGCGTTGATCAAGTATCACATACCGCCGCCGACCATGCAGCTTGAAGTAGCGGCCGACCGAGACTACTCAAACATTCCAATCATAGTGAATTTGGAGCCACAAATGTCGATTGCTTCAGGTGTCAGTGCCCCAAAGATCATCACAGCAGTCGGAAGTGACGGCAAAAGATACCGACAGCTAGTAAAGGGCGGGAACGACGACCTGCGTCAGGATGCCATCATGGAACAGGTGTTCGCTGCCGTCTCATCCCTTCTGAAGTTGCATCGGTCGACCCAGCAAAGAAATCTCGGTATCCGGACGTACAAAGTCCTGCCCCTGACATCGGCGTCGGGCCTGATCGAGTTTGTGCCCAACACCATTCCACTGCACGAGTTCCTCATGCCTGCCCACGAAAGGTACTTTCCCAAGGACCTCAAGGGGTCTCAGTGTAGGAAGGAGATCTCGGGTGCGCAGGGTAAGACGACAGAAACCCGTATCAACGTGTACCGGAAGGTGACAGAAAGATTCCACCCCGTCATGAAATACTTTTTCATGGAGCACTTCGTTGACCCGGACGAGTGGTTCGCTAGACGTCTCGCGTATACGCGAACAACTGCGGCAATATCAATGCTTGGCCATGTTCTCGGTCTTGGCGACAGACATGGCCACAACATCCTGCTGGACAACAAGACGGGTGAGGTTGTACACATTGATCTGGGTGTGGCATTCGAAATGGGCCGTGTCTTACCTGTGCCAGAGCTCGTTCCGTTTCGTCTCACACGAGACATTGTGGATGGCATGGGTATCACAGGAACGGAAGGGGTGTTTCGGCGCTGCTGTGAGTTTACTCTCCACGCCTTGCGGGAGGAAACGTACTCTATCATGACAATTCTCGACGTGTTGCGGTACGATCCGTTATACTCATGGTCCATCTCTCCTGTCCGGCTAGCAAAGCTTCAAGGAGGTGAGTACGACGGAGGCGGTGACGATGATGAGAAAAAGGAGCGTAAGGGCCAGGTGAATGAACCTTCAGAGGCCGACCGAGCGTTGGAGGTGGTGAGGAAGAAGTTGTCCAAGACGTTGAGCGTGACGGCGACTGTCAATGATTTGATTAATCAGGCGACCGACATAAGCAATTTGGCCGTCCTCTACTCCGGCTGGGCTGCGTATGCTTAGCGTTGCAATTGATACCCCTAGTCTTACATTCTTGTAATGATTTTCGAGAGAAGAATGGAGATGGATGGCTTCTATGGTACACAGTTTACGGGTCAAACGCTTCTAGTAAAACCCGAGGTCATGATGTCCATCGCATGGTTGTTCCATGCTTATCAAGGTCAAACATAAAAAATGGGATTCGCTTCGAATTAAAAAAAAAAAAAAGAAAAAAAAAAGAAAAAAAAAAGAAAAGAGAATCAGCGGGTGAACTAGCAAATGTTCCAAAACACTTCGAGTAATATGATCTATGCAATGATAGCTCCTGGGAGCTTCTCTGATCCCTGTCGGATAAAGTACGTTGCACACATCTACTTTTCGTGGCTGTGACCGCGGATCGGAATATCAGGCTTCCGAAGACTTCTCCAGCTGACGGGATGGGTCTGGACGATGACTAGAGGGCGCTAGAGGCATGTCATTGGGTGAACAAGGCACCTATGCACCAAAGGTACCTTTGTACTACGTAACTTACCTCACAGGCCAACGCACCTAGCGTACTAGCGCTGTACCGACCATAACGCGACAGGACGTGGTTGACTATGGTGCGTGTGCACCTCTGCCGGGAGGTTCTGAAGCTCCACTCTAAAATTCCCAGAATCTCGAAAGTCGTTGTCGATAGGCAATCACTACTCGACCACACCCATACTGGAGCAGATTCAATTCGAAACCCTAGTCGCCTCCAGCCAGCGCGACACCTTCGCGGGCTTTTTCTCAGCCCATGACACTACCGGTTTTCGAGGCCATGCAATAGCGCGCCCAATTTCTCAAAATGGCCGTACCAACCACCCTCGATGCTCTGCAGTCCTTCCATCGCGACCTAGCTGCTGTCCGCGATGGTCGCCCCGACGGGGCAGACTCTTTAGACAACCCAGTTATTCAAGCCATATTCGAAAGGGAGCTCGAGAGAGTATGGGAGCGACCCAAGAGAGACGATAAGAGTCGTCAAGCTGTGAAGTCAGGTTAGCAGCAGCTTGCCAATGCGAATCTACTTGATGCTAACTCGCCGTGATGCGCCAGGCAAAATCGTAATCGATGATGAGGAATACTCTGTCAACGAGGAATTCCAGCAGATCGTCTTGAACCTCGCCGACGAGGTTGAGATCAACGAAATCGAAGCAGCGCGATACGTTCTTGATGCCGACGAGGACCCTGCGGTTATAGGCCGCTCCCTACTCGAATGCGCCTTAATACGAGTGCATCAACAGCGCAAATACGTCCTTGATTGTATCCGACTGATGCTCGAAATTGATGGCTTAGACGAGGAAGAACTCGACCCGGAGATCCTTAATGCCGTGCAAATGTACTTGGCGGCGACGGTCTTTCAGAACTTACCCGGCGAAACCGCATCGTCACGCAAGAGACTGCTGCCGAGGTGCATGTCAGCGATGCAAGATGTCAGAACATGGCTACAGAGGATCGCCGACAAACTGATCGCGGCTGCTGTGCTGATCAATGGAAGAGGAGGCCATGTTCCCGAAGAAATGGAGACGATTGAGTTCTCCCGTGTCAGCCTCTTCCAGCAGCATGAGCTTCTTGCCATCATTCTCTGCCGCACAATTGAGAAGCGAGAGGCTGAAGTGGCCGATTTCAAAACCTTTCTGCAGCAATTGAAGAACGCCGACAAGTATGACGTTCTCCTTGGTACGTGGGAAATGCTCATGTCCTCAGTCATTCTGCTAATGGGATTGAAGCTCATCTGTTCCCCGCCCTTGGCGCATACATTACGCTGTACGGTTCAACTGAGGGAGCATCAAGTCTAAGTATGGCAAGAGAGCTGCATCCCCTCATATGTCCACAAGCCGACGAAAATCCTTGGCGCCTCGTCTACTTGCAAGCTGCTGTCAAGGCGTGGTGGCTGTCAGAGTACAGTGGATGGTATCTTGACGATTCGCTTCTTGGTGGCCTAGAGGGTGTTGATTTGGATCAAGGTGAGTCTTCCAATCACCTGCTAGAGTAGAGGCATGAAAACTGATATCTGCCCGCCCAGAGGACAGAGTGCGGTCTAAACAGTTCATGGAAGCACTCAAAGACGGCGCCTTTGACTTTATACTCTCGATCGCTGCGGACGTCAAGACTCCTGAATGGGTTGACCCCTCAAGAATAACCATGCGCAACTGGCTGCAGCGAAAGGCGCCGCCTCTAGTTGCCGACTCGATTCATTTCTCCGACTTTTTCCAATCATACCTGATGACCCAGCTAGAGGTGTTTGTCGATGCTTTCATTTCTAACCTGCCTGACGTCCTGAGAAAGCTTCGAGTCGAAGAGGACGAGCAGCGACAGCTAAGCCAGTCGCACGAACAAGATCTGGACCTGGAGCGTTTCCTCGTCATTATCGCGTACGCTTACGAGGGTCGCCCTGATGCTGCGATGAGCTTCTGGTCAGATCCCGACAGCAACCTGGCAGGCTTCATGCACTGGGCATCACGGAGAGCCTCGACACCGCTCGTGAGTTCGTTCTGCGAGATGTTGCAGGCCGTTTCTGGGAACGACGAGTGCGCCACGGCGGCTCATGAATTTTTGCTGGATGAGGGTCACCATGCATCTGGCAAGATGAGAAGGTCTCAGTCTCTTACTTGGCAGCAGATATTCAGGGAGCTGGTGTTTTTCGCGAACAAGATCAGGGAAAAGGCCAACACCCCCCAGACCTCATCAGCATATAGGCCCGGTAGACCCAGCAGCGATCAGGCGGAAGCCGAGCCGGAATCCACAATGATGCTGCAGTCATATTTGCGCCTGATCACGAAACTAGCTTCTGAGAGCGAAGCCGCCCGCCAGTTTCTCCTAAAGGAGCCAAGCTTCAACCTCGTCGAGATGCTTTACCAACTAGCCAGCAGCCCTGTCCCCGAGGGATTACGGGCGGGTACTTTCCTCGCCTTGCGTGCACTGATCTCGCGGAAAACCCAGGAGGAAGCCAACATAATGTGGCAATGCTTGGAGGCTTGGATGAACGGCGCCTACATTGTAACGCCGAACCAGCATCGGTCCCCGCAGAACTCGCCGATTGTCTCTATGGATAGCGTCAGTGGAGACATCTGCCACGGCTTCGATGAGCCGCATGCGTTCGTCCAGCTTCTTATTGCACTGGTTTCGCCCCCGGAGGATAGCAGCCCCCTCAACGACGGTTTGCCCTTCCCGGAGAACCTCGGCTCAGCCAATCGCATGCCGGGCATTGAGATTTACGTTGACACAGTATTGGGCAAAGTCTTTGCGAACAAGGGCAACGAGGTCAACGACATCAACCAGCTTAGGATGCTCCGGTTGAGTTGCCTCGAATTTGTATCAACTTGTTTGTCGACATTCAACGAAAATCTCATCGTCCTAGCGAACGAGACAAACATCCCCATCGATTCGGCTATGACCGCAACGGATCTGGCAACCTATGTCAAACTGCATCCATTTGCACGCGTCATGGAGTGGATGTTTAACGACAAGGTCATTGCAACACTCTACCAGACTATCCACCAGGATGCCGTGGACGTTGGCAACGCGGCGCCCGACTCGCCGGTTATCTTGGGTATTCTGCGAGCTGTTGATGTCATTTCAAAGGTCCTCGACCTCCAGGCAACGTATCTCGACCTTGTGCGTCCAATCATCAAGATGCAATCCAACCATCGACGTCCACCCGTGGCGAACGCCGCATATGCCTCTTTCGAGGATGGTCTGGTTGGTCATTTGGGCCTCGTTGTTGATTTGGGTAACTACTGCGGTCTCGGCCACCCTGATCTAACCTTGGCCTGTCTGAAGCTGCTGGAGAGGATGACGGCATCGTTCAGAATGACCTCTGCGTGGTCGTCTACCCCTGGCCGCAAGAGTCATCGTAACAAGGCCATTGTCGCGCTGGAGTCAAACGGAGAACACGAGGCAATTTCTCGCTCGCTTGCTGGGGAGCTGACAACAGCACTAGACCTTGGCCGAGAGGCTGAATCTCCCAACTACCTCACCAAATCCTACATCCTCGAATTCCTCTCCAGCTGCTTGGCAGCCAGCCCGAACAAGCCCACGATTGCTCACCTTCTTCTGGGGTTCCAATGTGGCGTGGACACACTGACAATTGAGCCAGACGGCCCGTTCGCTTCCAGAAGCTCGCTTTTTCACAGCATGCTGAGACTCCTATTAGAGGCGCCCTTCGGCGACGGTCAGGGAATGCGACAGTGGCTAATATCCCTGAAGAGCAAATGCATGCGCATCTTGCGCGTCTTGTGGACGTCGCCTTTGTCAGCTCCTTTAGTAATCGACGAGCTGCGCGATAACGATGTTCTTTTCCATTTCCTCCTGCGCGAGATCGTCATTCAGCCCGCATTACTCTGGGAAGGACAGAACATCGACCAGCCTCACTTCCCCCTAACTGAGGGTGCCCCAACACTCATTGACTTCCTCGCTCTGCGCAGCATGAGCCTGGAGTACATTGCGATGGAGCTCTGCAGCGTATCGCAAGGCCGCATGCCGTCCCTCAAGCGACGGATCTTTGAAGCTTTGAATGGTCAGATTGTCGGTGAGAACAACGAGGCGATAGCGATACCTACAGTGTTTGATTTGTACGACTTCATGCTTCCCGACGGCATCTGGGATATTACACTTCCGCCCCTTCAGTTCTATAAGGAACTCGATCTCAGGATATGCCTCGAGGAAGATGATCACGGAAACGCCATCTACAACCTAGATCGCGCAAGGGAGATACTGCTACTGAAGGGCAGCGAAAGAAGACACGATGGTGTCGTCCTCACGGCGCAAGACTTTGCTACACTGGAACGAGAGGAGGCGGTCATCATCGACTGGCTTGTTTTTAGCAATCGACAGAAGCGCATAGCATCGCAAAGCTTGGGTGTACTGAAGACGTGGACAAGGCTGCTACTTGTCATGGTTGAGTCCAACGAGTTCAAGGGTACAACAGAAGCCTCTTTCTACTTGCAGGCTCTGCAAGCCATCTTGCCTGGCCTGGAGGCGTCAGCGTTCGAGCGGCCAGATTATGCCATGGAACTTGCGACACTGGCAAAGGTTCTTCTCTTCAAGTTAGATCTGACCTCGAGGCCGTCGCTTGACCGAAAGAGCCAGGCCATCGGCAGCCTCGTGAGCGACAAGCTCTATCAACTATTCCAGATCTGCCTGCAAGCCATCGGCAAGTGGTCTGGCTCGTCGGATCTTAGAGCCGTCTACTACAGCATCTGCTACCGGTATCTGACAGGCATAGTTGACCAGGGCCTGCTCGTCGCGGGTCGCCAAAAGACGGTCAAGACGATACAAATCTACGGCGAGAGGCTGATTAATGTCATCTGCGACGACGCGTATGGCAGCGATCCCGCCTGCCAGACGGCTGCCTTTATCCTTCTCAATGCTCTGGTCAACCTTGGCCGACAAGAGGACGACGCACACATTGTCGAAACTCTTAATCGGCTCAACTTCATCGGCATCCTTGTCGATTCCCTCCGCACCATCCTACAAGACTGGACCGAAGTCGTTCGCACGGGCAACTCGGCGCAGGAGACGTATCTGTCAACAAAATTCGCGCTCCTTCTGCAGCTCTCCCAGACTAAGCCCGGCGCCAAATACGTCCTGCATGCGAACCTCTTTCGTACCATCGAGGCGTCCGGTCTTTTCGCCGCGGATCCGGAGCTGCAGATTGACCCCACAAACGCTCAGGCCCTCGAGAAGCACTACGAACTCCTTGCCAAGGTCGTACGCATCGTGGGCGCGGCCATCGTCAGCCGTGGTTCGAGTAACGTCCTTCAGGGAAGAAGATTCCTCACGGAGCACCGCATGCTGGTGACGCATACCCTTAAGCGCAGCGCCGGCATCGGGGCCGTGGAAGGGGAGGACGGCGTCCTGGAGGAACGCATCGAGGAGTTGGCCGAAGGCTTTATGATTCTGATTGCTGCGACAGGCTTCTTGGAGGTAAGGGCCGTCATATTTCGTCACTTGATTTCACGAGCAGACCCGCTGACATCTTTGACAGTTTGAGAACGAGGTGATGCCGGAGCCAAAGAGAAAGGGTCCGGTCCTGTTTACGTAAGGAACCTGACTGAGGCTAACCAGGAGGGCGTGTAAATGCTAGTGGAGAAGAGAAGAGAGTAATCGACAGAGGGAAAATATAAACAAGAAGCAAAAAAGACCTTTGAGATCAGCGTAGATGTAATCTGTGCATAAAAAATCAGGCGTTCAGGAGAGAAGGCAGGGGGAGGAATGGGAAAGGATAGGGAACCGACCGGCGGGTCATAGGTACCCAACTAAGTCTCGGTGGAAAGCGTTTCCCCCGTCGGACTTGTGTTCAAATAGAGGTCGGGGGGATCAGGGAAGCAGTTCATGTCCCGGGGATCTATTTCCTTTTTGTTCGGAGCCGTGGACTGCTTCCTGTTTCCTCTCGCATCACCTGCATCTTCAAACCGAAGACTTCGGGGCAACGCGAATGCGTAGAACCCTCGTTCACACTAGCTTCACCACTCCCCTTTCCCCGTCACCAGCGAAATCGCCGGTCCCTCTCCGTTATGTACGTGTGAGCAGTTCGGTGATATCCTGACGACAAGTGTCAGATGCGGAATCCCTGCATCCAGAGATTCTTACGACACAGATTTATGAGTCCAAAGGGTCGCACAACGCTCAAAAACTCATCTCAAATGAAGCACAACATCGACTTGTACTGCTCCCGCCAAATGAGAAAGCGCTAGTTTCGTCTATGAACGGCACAGAATTAAGGACTACTGTCCTTGCTTTCCCTTTCCTGGTGCTCGATGCTAGCCGAGTGGGTATCACAAAAACATTAAACCGGTTCCCTTGCCCCCGCAACGCACTGAAAATGCTTTAAAACCCCCAGAAACCCATTCCTACGCGTCCATCCGGTGGTACTGAACGAGTCACTGTTCGTAGTCGCTGTTGTAGCAACAGGCATCGCAACATCGCGCAGTCCTAGAGCCTTCATAGGCCTCTTCGTGTTGTTCATACGGTACTTATGACATAAGATGTCTTGGCACAACTTCAGCATAAGTGTCTTCTGCTGGAGCACGCTTTCATGCCCGTCCCTTGCCTTTCCGTGTGGTCGTCATTAGCTTGAGTTCCAGGGGCCAGAATCCCTTCGTCTTGGTGGTGTAGTCGCTCCGATCTTTGGTTTCAACTTTTTGCCTGCAGATGGGACACTTGTTACGAGTGGCGTCGACATTTAGAGCAGAGTGGAGGCATTCGGAGCAGAAAAGATGGCCTGGAACGTTAGTATGTGTCTTGACAAACTCTCCTGTGTACTGCCACATACCACAATGCGTGACCGTCAAAGCAGTAACATCGTCCATGCAAATAACACACTGAAAGGCTGAAAGCTTGACTCTCTTTTCTTCCTTGGGTACTAACATCTCCTCCGGCACCTCGTTCGCAGCGGCAAGGTCGATAACGTCTTCGTCCTTTTCCTTTCCCTTGTCCGATCCGTCCTTGTCGCCAAAGATATCGTCCTCCGAGTCTGGAACCGTTCGTCTTTGAGAGCTCGTCGTGGACTGGGGGCGCGTAGCTGTGCCTTGAGAAGTACGGCGCCGCTTGGGGGCGGCGGATGCTCGCGAAGAGGCAGCCGTTCTCTTTCGTGAAGCTGGAGCAACGGCATCGTCGGGCTCTTGGTCGGAACTGAGAGCGGTGGAAGCTCTACGCCGCGTCTGGACAGGCATGATGCCTTCGGATTCGTCTTCTGAGCTTACGAAGAGGGACTCCTCTATCTCGCTAACTAAGAAGTCGGGATGTGGCGTCTGCTGTGTTGGAGGGTTTTGGAGGAATGAGCCGGCGCTTCTTGGTTGCTGCAATGGCGTGCCAGAAGGATGACGGTCAAGTGCGTTTCGATGGGAGGCCAACGAGGCCTGTGTGGATTGCGGATAAGAAGATGGGGTGGAGAAGTTCCCGTCAATAAGGGCGGAGAGAAAATCGTCACTATTTGGTTCGCGGCTCGGTGTCTGGGGGGGCGCGTTCTGCACAGGCGCTGTGGGGTTCACAGAATAATAATAATCCAGGTTAGCGGCAAAGTTCGAGAAGGATGGAAGACTTTGTCGGTTTTGAGTGTTGTCTGGAGTGAGTATAGACCAGGACTGATCAAAGTTCAAATCGGGTGCTTGCTGGTAGTCCTGGGAGGGAGTGGCGGGCGGGGGGTTTGTAGCTGTTAGTGTGGGTTCGTCTTCGTCGTCGTCGAGCTCGATGGGTGCCTGGCTACTGCTGCCTCGAGCGACACCCCGGTTCCGGTTGAGCAGATTATTCGCCGGTCGGCTTGAGGCTGCGATAGAGGCACTTCGTCTCGGCTGCGGCAGAGGAAGCGTAGGTAGGAACGGAACGAGGCCCGGCATGGGAGGAAGTACGATGCGTGGGGGGTCGTCTAGTTGGAGAGTGCAAGGTAATCGAGCGTTAGAAAGAAGAAGAATTTCGGCCGGCAGGTAGCAACTAACGATATGAGAAAGAAAAGGAATTAATTACCTGGCAAGTATCCGCGAAAGGGAGATTGAAGTTCGAAAAAAGGATCCTTGGCCATGTTGATGTGACGAAGGGAAAGGGTGCGAGTGGAGGGCAGGGTACGCAGGGAAGGCAGGATGACGGATGCACGTTTACAGTCGTCGTTTCGGGGTTTAGGCGTATGATTCGGGGATTATTCAGGTGGAAGTGGGCGAAGACCTGACGGGTATGAGGTACCAGCGGCAAGAGCGGCGATTCAGCCCACTTCATAGTCGTCCGTCCGTTGGTGGCAACTGGGACTTTTTATTGTTCACGTCTTTTTTGCGACTCGTACTACTACTATGGTAAGTACACGTAAGGTCGGTGGAGGTATGCGTTGTGCTCCATCAACGTCTTCCCTTGGGTCCTCCGATCGTATCAGTGGTAGTCATCGTAGTAGTCGGGACGAATAGGGGAGCAAAGAAGGAACGCGAGTCGAAAAAGAAAAGAAGCCTCTAAGCTGCGGCCTTAGTGTCGCACAAATTCGGGAGCGAACAGCAAGTTTTCTCTTGTCCGGCAAGTGGACCATTACGAGGCCATCGGTAAGCCTCAATCGGTAAGCGTCTGGTTTCGGCCTAACACGGCCCAGTATACCTAACTTTAATGGCCGATCACCCTGTTAAACGACGACCTCACTTTTTGAGGCACGTACGAGACGTTCATACGATTGAAGGTGCAATCCTACGGTTTCGAAAGTTGTCGTGTAATCAATGAAGATAGCTTACTGTGCGGAGCACACGCTGACAGGCTCCGCGGGTTACAAGCAGGGCCATGACGATATTATGCATCTAAAAAGCACCCTTCGGAAAGAAGTGTTTCTTACCCTGGCCTGAGAACAATGCATCGCAAGGCGTCGCTTGGTCGCCGTTACATTTCAAGCAAGGTACCCTCCGACACAACTCCCAAGACTCCCGATACCGCCCCACGCCGACCCCGGAGTCTATACTCCACACCGCCGATGGTTTGTCGACAATCAGCCGGCTAACGCGACGTTTTCCAACGTTTCTTACAAGAATAGCAGTCTTTTCCTGTTCTCAGAACCGGTGCACATCAAGACTTTCCCATCAGAGCGTTCTTTCTCTACAATATTCTCGTTTTTTCCACTTTTGGAACGTTCCGCGTTAAAATTACATTAATGGATAAGCCACCATGGCCATCTAGAGCTGGACCTCGTTCAACCCTTCAACTTACTCTGCAGTGCCTGTCTAAATCTCATACGCGTATCCAGTCTGACATGCAACTCCGTTCTCCCTGAGAAACCTGGAAATAAACAAAACGAGAGTCACTGGAGACTCCACTCCAAGAGTACCTACTGGCCTGAGCGCCGCCGTCGTGCCACAACTCACCCGAAGTCGTAGAAAGGACGACGGAAGTTTAACGAACCCAGTACTTGTGTTAAATATCGTCAGGTGGACCCGAGATCCTGGAGTAGTTGAAGTGGCTTTTACGAGGTGTTCGCTCCCCAACCAAACTAGTTGGTCTGACAACGACACAAGGGAGCGAGCGCTTTATGAAGACTTTGGTCGGTGAAAGTCGGCCCGGATATCTAGCATGCGATTGCTCGTGCATTAAAACAAGAGAAATATTCCTCAATTTAATGATTTTTGTTTCTTACACAAGAAACAGTACATTAGACGATCCGGACGGGAGTAATGGCCTAGAGACGGGTACTTGGGTACTCTGGGGAGCAAGAAGGGCTTCTTCATGTGACACCAATAACCCAGATAGGACATTTCACTCATGAAGTCTGAGATTGACATGTTGTCGATCCGGTTCAAATAGCGCCTCGCTTGTCGCTGAGAATCATTATATCAATCCTTCATCGAGCAGTTCAACCCGCTTTTGAAGGGTATTGTAGAGTACGCCTAAGCACATCCATCAGACGAGCATCCATGCCAACCCTCCAAGCAGCCCCAGACCACCGACCATTTCCAATGCGTTCCAATTCTGCCACCTAAAGTCGGCCTTGAGTTGCAATAGACCCAAAGGATCTTGCTGCCTCACCAAAGCCCAGTTTTGGTCTGAGCCTGTACTGTGCCTTCTCCTACTAAGAGATGGTTGATGCTCTCCTCGTCTTCTAGTTCTCGTCAATGCCATGGCTGCACCGTCGCCCCCTGACGATGATTGGCTATCAGTCCAGGTGCCACTGAGCCACGCTGCCGCCTGCTCACGCACTCTCCTGTCTCGCATGACTCTTTCGTTGGCCAGGCTGCGCTGTAAGTCTGCCGCCCAGTTCGTGAGCTGGACTCGACAATAACGCTCTTCATAGGTAGTATAGCTGGATGTACGGCTGACGGCGAGAGGTGTCAAAGACCCTGTTCTGGTGCGAAGCAACCGTCTGTCTGTTGACGATTGTGACTGCAAGACAAATCCAGGAGAGCCGCCATGGTTGGTTCCAGGATGTCGAAGACGCCAGCCCAAGAGCTTCGTTGCCGCAGCGTGCCGCAACCATGCAGCCCCTTCGATGTTGAAAATATTCTCCACCACACGGGACAGCTCGGTAGGCACAAGAGGTTGCACATAGTCGGAACTCATAAGTAAACTAGCATCCATAATGTCGTCATCTGAATCCAGCCCGCTTGATACGGCGTAGATCTTTGGTTCGTCCGACTGGGGACTTGAGGAAGCAAAAGAGAAGAGTCTTAGACCAGCCTCGTCCAGTTGCCCGGTAATGCGCTCCTTGCTTTTAATGATTTGCTCGGGGCTCAAGACGTCAGCATGCGCCAGAAGTGGTATCACGTTAGTCAGCGAGTCAAGCTGACGAAGGTATTGAATATCAGTCGTTGTCAGGCCTGTCATAGTTTTTTTCAGCTACTGATTGATCTTCATTAACGGACGAGAAGGAGCTTACCAGAACTGGGAATCATGTAAAGCACTGCGTCGACAAGCAAACCACCACTCCCACTGATGGTCTTGAGCACATCCGCGTCCTCCAGCTCCTCAAGGCGGTTTTTTTGAAGATGTGATTCGACGTATTGCGACACCTGAGTAACAGTATCGGTGGGCTGTCTTGTCAGCACAGAACGGTACCAGCAGTGATTGCTCGCACAACGTACCCTACATGTTTCCTGGTATCCCGGAGTATCTACCAGGCAGACATTCCTATCTAGCACTGCCTCATCGGCACCGCCGGATGAAACAGAACTTGCCGTGACCGATTCCCTCCACCAGGGTGGGTAAGGCTTAGTACTGGCGAAAGTCTCGGTTATCTGGAAGGTGCCTTGAGCTATCGGAGGATCGTTGGGCAACGTCGTCGCCGGCAGCAGCCCCGTAGATGCCATGGCAACTGGCACAGTAGGATCGACGTGGACGATGTGGGCGCAAGTGTGCGTTATCGCTCTGATCAAGGAAGTCTTTCCCAAGCCTGCAGAGACATATACCGTCAGCAGGAAGGACCAAAAAGGGAAACACGAAACTTGATGGTATTTACCAGATCTACCCGCCATCAAAAGCTTAAGCCTTCCGATGCCCTTTCCTGTATCAGTGAAGGGTCGCCGGCTCGGGACGTTAATGGTAGGCATAATGAACTGTTGCACACCCTCGCCGCTGTAGACGCTCTGGGGTTGACCGGGTTCTGAAGCGCCGAACGCACTCATGACGAAGCTTTCCTGGTATTCTGACAGCGATCCTACTAGGGAGTTGCGTCGAGATGAGGAGCTGCTAATTGCCGAACAAGGTCCAGACACCCCGTACAGGATGGGGGTCATGGGTTGTGATGCTGAGGGCGGCGGCGGGGTCTGTATTCCCGTTGAAAGTGTGCTGTTTGTAGCAGTCGGGCGTTGAGACGGCTCGTGAGGTTGCAGGGTAGAATTGCAACGTGAATTGTTTGTGTTAGGAGCTGAGGTGGTATCACGATTCGAACCTGGGCCGTCGGCGAGTATGGTACGAGCAGTGTGCTTTCGCTGGTCGCGCACACGGAGAGGGAGAGGACATGGTGACGACGAGTGGGTGGCGTCCAAAGCGGATTCGTCGGTGAGAATAAAAGACATCTGAGAAGTGGTAGGCTGGGAGGCAAAGCAGTCAGCGGCTCTGTCACCCGAGGAAGTGTTCCCCGGGAACGGCTTGTTGCCAGGTAGAGGTCGCATATCGAAATAAGGATTTCATCAGTTCGCGGTGTCAGTTCAAGTTGTTAGCATAGCGAATGCAATCAAAAGGCGCGTCACGTAGTAGATGGAGCGTTGGAAGGGTTCAGACAACTATGCACGATGCATATTAGTAAGGTAAGGCAGGATGTGAGGTTGGGACGGGACGGTGGTGTTGACGTTGGAGATGAGCGGATACGACGGGGGATCGGGGGAGAAGGAGGGGGAGGATGGGAGGGATGTCAAGCGATAAGGTTCCTGGACAAGCTGATAAGAGGTCCAGTGGGAGCAGCGTGTGACCATTTCAGTACTAGTGCGGGGTGTGAGTGGATATTGGGGGCAGGACGTCCTCCAGCGCCAGAATCGGAGGGCAGACGCTTCAGTGTTCAATGATGTGCGCCTAATTGTCCCGAGTTGAACAGTGTTGGTTGCCCTGTCTCTCATGCGGCGCTTCAGAATCAAGTTAGTTACGAGTGGGCGAGACATCTACCGTGCAATGATAAGGAAGAGCCTGATCATGAATGTGAAAAGCACGCGGGTGATGAGCATGACCGACCACCCATAGCAGGATGGCAGACTGGCAGAGCTAGACGGAATGGGTGGTGTTCGTTACGTGTAAGTGTTCTACGCAGATGGATGGCATGGGACATGAGGAAACATCATCCCCACTATCCGTATAGAGGTATCCATATACTAGTAGCTGAGGTAAGGTGTTGATGGGTTTTTTTCTGTTGGACGCTTTCAAGACCGCGCGGAGCCACATTACCCACGGCGCTTTGTGCCTGCTCTTCTATCCCTTGCTCAATCTAATGGCTACGAGCGGTTGAGGAGGTGAAACTGCTTACATTTGGAAATCCGTTACGGGACCATGAAATCAATCAAGCACACCGGGTGAGAAAAAGAGTATTTTTTCCCCTTGTTACTTGTAGCTAGGGGGCCTGACTCACATTGAGATGCGCCAAATCTCCCTAATCCGACTAGGCAGGTAGGTACCCGGGGCGTGGACAGTCTCCCACCCCCACTTGGGCGGAAGGACGAACATCAGCAGGCCCTGCCCGCGCGTGCTTGCCCAGATACTTCGTGCTAATTCTTGACAACTTCAACGGTCCCGCATCCACACACCACTCTTCTTCCATCCCACCTAATCCTCAACCGCTATCGTCGTCGTTGCTCCGTCGTTGATACTACTCGTCATTCAACTGCAGGTTGAAGCAACGTGCCTATTGGAACGAAACCGGTCTCGCTAGCCTGCGTAGCCCGAACCCCAAATCGCAACACAGCAACCCCTAGGGCGACTCCTCGTTGAGGCTCCGTCCTCCTCCTCTTCCTCCTCCTCTCACCGGTCAGCCTCACCAACCGACGGCTCTGGTCTTCGAATAGGCCAAGTTATCCCAGGAGACCAAGAATTCTCGCGCCTATAAGTCTATCGTATCCTTGCATAAATTCGGCGGCTACGTCTCGCACCATCTTACCAACCATGGACGGCAAGAGACACCCGAGCTCGTTCCAGCAACTAGAGAAGCTGGGCGAGGGAACTTACGCTACGGTGCGCTTGTAACACACCATATGTCTTGCTTTAATCAAAAGCTGAAGTTCTCTTTCCAGGTTTTCAAAGGCCGTAACCGACAAACGGGAGAGCTCGTCGCGCTCAAGGAGATCCATCTCGACTCGGAAGAGGGCACCCCTTCGACTGCAATCCGAGAAATCTCTCTTATGAAGGAGCTTAAACACGAGAACATTGTCGCTCTTCACGATGTCATACATACTGAGAACAAGCTCATGTTGGTTTTCGAGTACATGGATGGCGATCTGAAGAAGTACATGGATACCAACGGCGACAGAGGTGCTTTGAAGCCAGCACAGATCAAGTCTTTCATGTACCAGCTGTTACGAGGCATCGACTTCTGTCACCAAAACAGGGTTTTGCACCGAGATCTGAAGCCTCAAAATCTTCTCATCAACGGCAAGGGGCAGCTGAAGCTTGGCGACTTCGGACTGGCACGCGCTTTCGGCATTCCTGTCAACACGTTCTCCAACGAGGTGGTAACTCTGTGGTATAGAGCACCAGATGTGTTGTTGGGTAGCAGAACGTACAACACCAGCATCGACATTTGGTCTGCCGGGTGTATCATGGCTGAGATGTACACCGGCAGGCCCTTGTTCCCCGGCACGACAAACGAAGATCAAATCATCAGGATTTTCCGCATCATGGGCACCCCGACCGAGCGCACCTGGGCTGGCATTACCCAATTCCCCGAGTATAAGCCAACTTTCCAGATGTACGCAACTCAGGACCTTCGCCAGATCCTCCCACAGATCGATCCCACAGGCATCGACCTTCTTCAGCGAATGCTCCAGCTGCGTCCTGAGCTACGCATCAGCGCCCACGAAGCCCTCAAACATCCTTGGTTCAACGACATCATTATGCAGCAGCAACAGCAGCAAGCTCTGCAGGCGCAGGCAAGAGCTTACCCTGGACAGGGATCGTACGAGACGTACTGATCCTCCTGGAAGAAATTTCTTTGGTTTGTTACTTGGGCCGCATTCACACTTGTTTCCTGCGTTTTCGGATAGGCGCCCTAGATTGCAACATACATTTGAAGAGCGAGGTTTAGCAAGGGGAAACTTGGGGCATTTTGGGACGTACAGGTGTTTTTCAGTTCCTATCGGGCGAGAAAAGGAGATACTTTTAATGTGCAGCTGTGGGAAGAAATGCATATCAAATTCGGCGTTCTTTGGCTCTATCCGTCTATTTTTACAAGATGTTGGAAGTTTGTACACGTGGGGCTGTCTCCCAGCCGCCATCTAACATGAGCTTTCAAATGAGAGACCTGCTGTCCCATCACTCCTTGTGAACCAGGCTATCGTCCACGGGGCTCTTGAATTGCTTCTTTTTAGGCTCGCGTTCCCACGTTTCAGCGAGCTCAAGAGAAGGGGCATCCTGAGGATAACCCGCTCGAAGTCGTAGTTTCTGGACCATGTCTCTGACCGTCTTGGCCACTTCTATGCGCAGCTGGACAGCCTCGGGGTGGTCCTTTAGTGTCTCGGGGACTTCGCCGGCGATGAGAGGCCTGCCAAGCGCCTCGGTCTCCTTCTGCACCATGCGCTTCCATCTCAAGCGCTGTTCCCTGAACGCCTCGCTCACTTCGAGGGCCTCGCCGTAAATGACGCGGATTTTGGCGCCGATGCGCGGCGCCCAGCGCGGCCATTTCCTGTCCTCAGGCATGATGTCTGAGAAACCGTCGATGAAGATGGGGACAATCTGGGGCGCCGGCTCGGATTCGAGGATCAGGCGCGAGACTCCCCACTTGAAGTAGCGAAGGGTGCGCTCGGGGTGCTGGTGCACGCAGCCCTCGGGGAAGACGTGGACCCACGCGTTGTGGTTGGTCCTGTAGTACGCGGGCGAGGAGAATGTCTCGTTCCTGCCGGCGTTGAAGACTCTGTTGAGGGGGTACACGGCACCGGGCCCGGAGAGGATGCGGATCGCCTCGGTCACGGTCGGCTGGAAGGGCCCGGCGTAGGGTGAGTAGAGGGTACGGTAAGTCGGCAGAACTTGGCCGAAACCGAAAAAGGTCTTGAATAGGCTGGGGGCGGGCGTCAGTCATGTGCTTATCCGATGAGCTTGCTATAGTGGCATTAGAGACCTGTTCTTGAAGCAAATGTCATGAGCGCCGAGGCCCCATCGAGTGCTCCCAGGGTTAGACCAATACTTGAGTGGTACTAAACCCCAGATCAGGGGGTCATCTAAGCTGTAAATTCCGGGAAACGTTAGCACGACGCAGTTTCGCGACGAATGGTGACTACCCAGAGTGCAAGACGGTAACTCACACGCTGATGTGATTGGAAACTACAATTCAAGAGGTCAGTCGAGAAAGTTACTTTAAACGAACACGATATCACATATACCAGAAAGCAGAGAAGGGGAGGGAAAAAAAAAAACTTCGGGTTATAATTTACCAGTAATAAGACCACGTTCAGGAGTCCCTTCTCGACGCTTGTCTAACACTTCGAGAAACTGCTCTTGGCCTTCAATCTTGACGTCGTTGAGGCCGAACAAGAAAGCTCGACAGATCCCCGACGTAATGGTCATGATGGCCGCCGACGCCATGCGCCATGGCAGACTCGGCTGCGCAGGCGGCACCGGCTGCTGCTGCTGCTGCTGCTGCTCCTCGGTGGCCGTCATGGTCCGGATTCGCGGCTCAAAACAAGGAAAGGGTGTTTGATTGCTGTCGCGCGTCCAAGGGTGAAAGGTTGAATAATATATATATAAAAAAATTCTACAAAGCAATGGCTTAAGTGAGAGAAAGAGACGAGGGAGAAAATGTTCCGTGTGAGTGAGAAGATGCAACGCGACTAACTAACCCGACGTCCAACCCAGTCCAACCACGGTCGGCGATTGAATGGTCAACAAAGCCGGAACGTCGCGGTTTCAATATCCGATCTTTCTTTCGAGATTCTCCGTCCTTTCGGAGGAATTACGGAGAGGCCATCGGGCACTCTTTCGAAATAGGGATCTGACGATTCTGAAAAAGGACGGCCAGTTCGAGATTTCGCAAAAGCTCTGGGGCTCAACAAACGGGTGGATCGCTCTAGCAGCAATTATTTCGCTAGGAGAATCGACTGAGCTTAATAGTTGCATATCCACTGTGGGTACCTTTGCCCCTGTCTCTCCAATGTCTCCTTCCACCTTGGACAAAGCGCTACTGTACCACCTAGGAACTTGACCTGCTCGGCTTCAAATCCACACATCCAGGCTCTGAACGTTCAACCTCACATCGTCTACTTCATTTAGACCAAGTTTCGCGCGCGTCTTCGGACGTCAGTGAAGGATACAAACCAGGAGGTACTCACCACACGAGATTAAAACCGATTTCTCGTCACAAAGTTCCGAAACCAGAGCCCATAAGTACCGGCCATGGCACACAGTAAGCTCATTGTTTGCCCAAAGTCACTAGCTATATAAGCATTAACCTCGACAGGCAAACGCAATACGTCCCGCAGCGTCTTCACCTCTCACGAGCGTGAGATGGCCAAGGCGGCATGGGCTTCGACCTCGGCCCGTCTGTCGCGGGATTCCTTTCTCCCCTTTGGATCCTGCTACCTCTGCCTCGAGATAGCCAGAGACCCGGTGTCATGCAGCCACGGCGACATCTTCTGCCGCGAGTGCGCCGTGGTCAATCTTCTAGCACAGAAGAAGGAGATCAAGCGTATGGAGCGGGCGCGAGAGAAAGCAGAACAGGAAATCTTAGAAGCCCAAGCCCGGCAGGATGCGGAGGCCCAGGAGCGTGCTATTAAAGAGTTTGAGAGGATACAAGCGGGTCTCAATCCTTCATCATCCGGTTCGGCGACAAAATCGACCGCTCCAGTAGCCAGTGAGCCGGATGCCGATGAGTCTGTGATGAAGCAGGGTACCAAGAGAAAATTCGTCTTGGATCAGGATGAGTTGGAGCGCATCGCTAGGGAGGATCGTGCTAAGGCCCAAAAGTCGATTGATGAGGAAAAGGTGCGCCGTTTTCTCGCCGTCGGCGCCGTATGCTTTACTTTCTATGGCTCTAACATATTAAGCAGGCCTCCAAGGAAAAGCTGCCATCTTTCTGGACGCCTTCACAAACACCCGACGCCGACTCCACCCGCAAAGCGGCGGGCATTCCAAAAAAGACCAAACTCGCACCCATCTGTCCAGCTTCGCCAGACCAATCTCAGCATACCTATTCGCTCAAAGGTCTCATCTCGCTCAATTTCAAGGAAGAGGTCGATCCCAAGACAAACAGCAACCGACGCGTGTGCCCGTCTTGCCTGAAAACCCTTGGTAACGCTTCGCGACCCCTCCTAGCCGAAAAGTGCGGTCATGTCATCTGTCACAGCTGCGCCGTCAAGTTCATGGCTCCCGCCAAGGGCAAAGACGCCTTGCAGCAGGAAAATACTTGTTACAGTTGCGATGCCAGGCTGACGGCGGACCCTTCGGATGGGAAACAGAAGCAGCCGCGGAAACAAGAGTTCGCCGGATTGATCGAACTCAGGTCCGAGGGAACAGGATTCTCTGCGCGGGGGGCAAACAAGGTCGAGAAGAGCGGGGTTGCGTTCCAGTGCTAGCCATGCCGCGATGCATTCGAGACTCGCAGTCCGGCTCGGATTCCTAGTAATATGCCCGGACAACCGCAACCAACCAGAAATTCAAATCATCGTCGACAGTGCTCCCTTGGGTACCAATCCCCAACGCCAGACATAGCAAGAACTGAAATATCATACACATTCGCGATGCTTCTCTTTCAGCGAAATCTAAGAAACACCTGTCGAAGACGCTGTAATCTCAGGCGGTTAGACCGTCCTTGCGACATGGTCAACAACATGATGCCAAGACGAATGACAAATCTGTGGATGATCCCCTTGGACACCATCGTCAGGCCGTGACTGAAGAAGCTTTTGAGCACCTCGCCCTGAATCCCGGCATACAATGCCGGGACGCCCTCGGTTCTCGCAATGGAGAGCACGATGGCAAGCACACTGTTGTCGATCATCTCTTTCAATCTGTGCAGCAAGCTGGTCTTCGCGCCGACTAGACCGGGACTCCCTGGCTCCTTGCCCAGTCTCTCCTTTTCGAAAGGGCTCTCCTGGCTGTCGGTGCTCCTCCGCGGCGAGGAATTGCCAGATGAGCCTTGCACTTGGAGCCTAGCCTTTGCGGTCTGCAGAGGATAACTGATAGTGGTCGCGACGGCCTTGCTGACAGCAGCGAGCAGGAACGTTATGTGCGTGCTGTAGGGCGTCTCATCGTCCACATCCGGCAGGAGCGTCTTGCCCAGCTTGTCGTTGAGGAAGAAGGTGATGCTGGGGTTGATGGTTAAGAGCAGCGAGGCGGAGTACCCAGCCCAGAGTCCCACCACCCCATTCTCTGCGCGAATGGATGACAGTATCTGCCACACGGACGGATCTTTGTTCCCCTCGTCAGCCCTGGGCCCGTACATGGCCGATGTCTGCTTCCTCGTTACGACATTGGCAATAGGCGTCGTGCAGGCCCTCGCGCACGCGCCGGCCAGTGCGCCGACGGCCAGCTCATCAATGGCTGGCAGCTTCCTGCCGCGGGCGCGGCGACGGGCGCCGCGGAAATATTGGTAGAAGAGGAAGAAGAGGAACGAGTCCGTAATGGACTTGAAGACGTCCTGGGCGATACCCGTATATAATGCTGCGATGCCGCCCTCCTGCGCCACGATAGCCTTCATCGCCTGGACGACGCCGCTATACTGCTCCCTCTCGGATATCGCGTCCTCCCTCCGTAACTGGCGCTGGACCTTGAGGCGCGTCGTGACGAGGTCGAGGGGATACACAGCGGCCGTGGACAGGGCTGTGCCCGTTGCGCCGGCGACGGCGTGGCCGAGGGCCTCGAGAACGGCGGCGGCGGGGGGCATGACAGCGACTTGTAGTTGAAGACTGGGAGTTCTTGTGTATCTAATCGCGTGAATGGGATCCCGACAATGATTGCACGTCTACCGATCTATGTTGAAAATTTCAAGACGACGAACGAAGCGTGGATCGTAGAAGCCCTCCCTCATTCACGTGAAGAAGCTGCGCCCGAATGGCCGGTAACGTAATGAGTGCTTTGTCCTCGAGAACGGCACCTGGCAAATCCGTATGTAACCGGGATTTCTGACACTGGAGGACCAAGACACGAATTAAACCAAGTAAACAAAATCGAAAAGATTAGAGCCGCAAGGTCGAGGACTATGGCGAATGGTGGGGATGGGCGAAATCTCGTATGCACGTGCTGCAAACCGAGGAAAGGGTCGACAAGTCAGTCAGTCTGGTTGCACCAGGAAATGGGTTGCACGCGATCACGCTCGCTGAAGCCGAGGTCGCAGCTCACCGCTGCACGCCGTGGGGGGGCTGGGCGGGTGGGCTGGCCATCGTGGGAAATCCGGGGTAGCAGAAGAAAGGGAAAGGAGGGGAAAAAAAAAATACTAGTAAAGACGTCATCGGCGCGTGATTGTCCTGGATTGAAGCGGCTTGGATTCCGTAGACGGGAGAAGACAGGGGGCCCACCAAGTGCGACAAAGCGATCCATGACCACTAAGGTAGATGCAGATAGCTAGCTACCCTTACCTTGTCGAACACCTCGGTAAGGTAAGGAAGGTAGGTATGTACAGTACACCTCGCTGCAGTTGATATCACGCATCAAAAACCAACCCACTAGCCATCCCATCTAGCTGCTAATGTTGCTCATGTGTTCGTTTCGTGATGTTGTTGAACCTTGGAGTTTATGTTTCTCGCAGCAAATCTACAGTCTACCAAACCTCCTCTGTTCCAACGCCCTTGCATGTAAGATCAATCTGACAAAACCGACGTTACCCAGAGGAGGAGCTGGTCTATTTTTGTGCCTTACCAATATCGCGTCCGCACCACCCTCCTACCCAAACCTCACCGGTCAGTTACTTATACACCCTCAGTTCACTCGATGTGCCTAGTGATCAAGTCGTTGGACGCAGAACCGCCAAACGCCGCTGCTAAAGAACCCGTATTTCCAGTCACAATCAGTTGGTATCCCGCCGAAGAAAGAAAGGAAAAAAAAAAAAAAAAAAAGGGTAAACTCCCCGCGACGCCTCCCATCCCGTTCCTTGAGAGAGGGAAAAAAAGAAAAAAGGGAAGAAGCGCACGAGCTCCATGATCCAAACCCCATTGATGCGAACCCAGTTGTACCACCGTGAGATAGTCCCCAGACAATGCTCGAACCTGGCGCCACTACCAATCCCACAAAACAGTTTACCCCATCCCACCTCTCATGCTCTACCTGACACAGATGGCCTGCGCTGTGGCGGACCTTGCATGCTAAAACTCGACGATCTACGCGCGCCTCCAAAGGTCATGTCTGCGGTGTCAGGCTCGCCAGGCGCGTCCTCTGCGTCCAAAAGCCCCGGATGGCCTTGCGGGAGCCTTTGCGCGCCGAAGCCGACAACCTTGAAAATGTTGGTCCGGCCGCCGTTCGTCGCCATCTGCAGCTGCTCGTGAAGACGTGCCAATTGGTACTGTCTCTTGATCGGATTGAGCAACGGCTGGGGCACAACTGGCTGGGGGTTCCAATGCGCCAATGCGCTCATGACGGCGGCTGTCTCCTCATCAGAATCAACCGGGCCGGCGTTAGCTTCGTCTTCATCTTCTAGAGGGGCGTTGGCATCGAGAGCAGCCTCTGCGGATGATGTTAGCGATCAAGACATTTTCCGGCTTGCCACCTTGCATCACTTACTCTGCTGTTTCGCCTGGTTCTTCTTTTGGTATGCTGCCAAAAGCATATCATAGGGCAAAGATCTGCCTGCGACGGCACGTTTTGCACCCATGCTATGGCTCTTGCACGTAAGAGACCGCGCGCATGGTTGGCCGTTGGGCAAGAGGACACCACACTGCCTTTCAACGTCCACAGGACCTGCGGTTTTGGTCAGTACATAAACGCCCGATCCGGCGAGTTCGCAAACGTTACCTTTAGGTTTCGGAGCCTTCGGCTTAGGCTCTTCCTTCTTCTTCTTCTGTTTCGGCCCTTTCTCCGCATCGCCGTCTGCTTTGCGCTTCTTGCCCTTGCCCATGTCCCCGTCTGTCTTCTTGCCAGCAGCCTTCTTTGCAGTCTTGCTTCCGGTGCCTTTTTTGCCTTCAGGGCCATCTTCATCGCCGTCGCTGTCGTCTTCTCCTTTGCCCTCGCCATCTTCGTCCGCTTTGCGAGCTTCCTCTTCCCGCGCCGCCTCCTTGGCTCGTTCGCGGGCTTCTCTCGCCTCCTTCTTCCGCTGGGCCTTCTCTTTCTTCAGCCTGAGGCACTGCGCAATGTGGGCATTCGCAGCAGTCTTCAAAATGCTTTTCTTGCAATGCTTGCATTGTTGCAAATCGGGGCTGTCCTCAAGGGGACGGCCGGTCGCGAACGCTTCACGTGCGTCATCATCTAGAGGGTTTACTACGGGTCCGGGGGACGCCACCGATATCGATGCGGAATCGTCCTTCTTGGACTTTTTCTCTTCTGTTGTAAGGAGGCAAGTTAGCCTGAGACGTCCGCAAGCCGGCAATCCGCTGACAGTGTCTTACCATCAATCACACTACCCTCCCTCCAGTTTCCAGGCTTGTTATATTTCGGTGGAGGTTTCTTGAGCTTGATGGGGCCGTTGAGGTTTTTCTTGGTGTCCTTTTTCGATGCGACCTTAATCGTCTGCTCATCGTCTAGATGCGCACCCACGGGTTAGTGGACCGGACCGGCTACATGTGTGACTAATGGCAGGGGCCTATTACTCTTCTTCGAATCCGAAACCGTCGCCATGGTGTCGGCGATATGCTACGTCCAGCGAAGTATTACGGTATCGTGGTAGTGAAATGATCGATGCGATGCGATGCGATCGCGATGGAGGGGTCTTGGGCGACGACGGTGGTGGGTAGTGACAGGGCTGCGTTGGTAACGGAAACGGGGGTTGGGGTCGACGGGATCAAAGATGGACAAGATGTCGTTGTCCGGCGATAAAACTTGGCCAGAAGAGTCACTTCATGGCAGCAATGATGCGCCAAAATCGTGGTGTCATCTGGCGTGATAAAATATGGTGATAGCTGATGATGATTCGCGTTGCGCCGATGGCCCAAGATGCCTGGTCAAGCGTGGCCCATGAATGTGTCGTCGCCTGCTGCCCTGGTCTGGTCAGTGGAGAACTGTGATTGAAGTCACGAGTGAAAGCTCCTAGTCTCCACATGACGGCTCTCATAGGCTGGTACGACCAAACACAGTGCAACTATCCTTCAAACCTCCTTCAAATGTACTGTCTCAATATCAGACTTCATTTCGCCAACTTTGTCCCACCTCAGGTACAGATTACGGTAGAGGTGTTGCTATTGAGGAATCGTACCAACCTTGGAGCGGTCAAACCCGGTAAGATTTCGTAGTGCTCTCACTAAAGTCTCTCAGAAGACATGTAAAGGGCCGTGAAAGCATACGATAAAAATAATAGCAGTCGCCTTCAACCACGGCGCATCCGCTGCCGATGCCGGTTTTTGAAGCTACCAAGATGTCTTTGCTACGAAGTTACTGCCTACTTGCCTGACTTCTTTCTGATGCATCTCTGAAACGATAGAAAATTATGGTATCACCCCAGCTAAGCCCTAGCTGTTACCAGACCGCCAGGTCTTGGCCCATGAAAAGCATGCCAAATCAAACCCGTCCTTGTTCCATGATTGCGCCATCTCCTGTTGAACCCATCAACCCCTTGTTTTCCTTTTTTTTTTACCAGTCGTCCGCTAATATTCCAGCAGCACCAGTCCTACGCATTGCATCCTCGTGTGCTCTCATGGCCTCCATCATTGATCGCGCATGCAGCATGCCCATGTCGCCCCAGATCGTCTGGATGACCGCCAGCGACCAGTCCCAGTAAGCTTTGGGCACACTGGGAGCACAACCGGCAACCTTGAGGTGGAATAGAAGAGCCGGAAGTCCCGCTGACCCGGCTCCCCCACTGCCGGGAGACTCTACCAGCACTTGCGCCGTCTTATCCAACACTGGGTGTCTCCAATGGGTCGGTGCACTCACAAGCGTGTCCCTTGCCAGCTTTTGTACCGTCTTGAGCAAGCTGTCCCGCGCCGCCGCCGATACGAGTGAAAGGCTGGAAATAGGATTTTGGTTCGCCAAGTCTAGCAGGCTTTGGTTGACAAGTATTCGAGCCCATCGGTAGTAGTTCCAGATTCGGGCCGTCCAGACGTCGGTATACAAGTGATATTCGCCCTCGAAAACCGCCTTCGCCGGTAAATGACTAGCTTTAACGGTTTGATAAGTCCATTCTCCTTGCAGGCCTGCCTCCCACAACGCGAGATCCGAATTTAAATCGATAAGCTGCTGGAGCACATTGGCCGCAGTAGGTTTTCCATCACTGATGACGTGGTTGTTTATGAACGACGAAATCTCGACAAATTTGGCAATGAGAATAGCTAGGTCGGTCGACGGCCGGTCGAACGGCATCTGGAGTTGTGACCCGAAAGAAACCCAGTCATAGAAGTCGGGAGGCATTGGCATGCCGGCCACATGAAGAGGAATGAACTAGGGAATTAGCGATTTGTACCGACGGACTGCAGTGCGCGCTTACCATTGAGTAGCACAGCTGCAGCAATGCTCTAAACCCTCCGAACGGAACACTGGGCATCGGGCACCAGCTCCGCATCAGCGCAGCGCCACCGACGACATGGGCGTGGACGGTTCCCGTGGAGTGGTGAGTTCCCTTCACAACCTACGATGGATGACACAGTTTAGCTTCCAGTCAGGCAACATGAGCCGTCGAGGACGAAAAAGTCCTGCTGGACCGAAAACTAACCTCGAACATGGCAAGCGCTACTACCGACCTCATTGTCACGTCGATGCTGGGCGTGTGCGGCGGTTGAATCAATTGTCCAGTCTGTCGAAGTGCCGAGCCGTACTTCTCACGTGCTGTTGCCATCATTTCGGCTTTGCCGGTCAGGTTGTACAAGCCGGCAAGCCCTACGGCGCTCATGACGTCTTGTAGGGCTGGGTGCCATATCCATGGCTCCGTAGCCAAATCCTTGCCCGATTTAGGCTCGTCCGGGTGTCCTAGGAGATATCTGTTGACATAGAACTGTATCCCTTGTTCTTCCAGGGTCGGACCTATGTGCCAATTCGGAGGCGTCATCTCACGGGAGAATTCTTGCTTGATGACGGGTAGAGCTGTCGGAGACGCAGACTCGGCATGCTTGTAGGATGACGACGGGGATGCGGAAAAAGATGCGGATCTTGAGGCCGGCGATACATCAGACTGGGACGTGGTTCTTGAGTGATTCGGCGTGCTTTTTCGGCTGTGAGCTGGAGACAACGACAACGGAGACGAAGCGGTCGACGCGTTTGACCGTTTGGACCCGTTCTCTGGGCCTTCAGAAACACCCCATTGAGCGTGGGCCTTTTTGATAACTTTGGTACTTTCATCTCGAAACATAAGCGAGAGCTGGTCACGGTAGCCAGGACATTTCTTGCTGACGCGGATGCATTGCGAACATTCCGGCTTGACCTTGTCGCACTACAGTTTGGTGAGCCATTGTCAGCAACGGCCATGCCTGTCGAAGATAGCGGGAAGACTATACGCGACGGATCGAGGCCCGTAACTTGATATGAATGACACGAAACAGAGTGGTAAGCGGGCAAGATGACGGCAATTACCTTGATGCGGCGAGTTCGGCAATTCTGGCAGCCCTGAGAGGCTTTGCCACAGTAGACCATCCTCGACGGATGACTTGAAAGGCAGCGTCCTGGGCACGAGTCCAAGGACGGACACCCTTCTGCAGGTTTTCGAACAGATATTTCGGCAGCGGTGACTATCGATGGATTCTTGTGAAGGCTAGAGCGACTGGCCCATCACGATTTGTGGAATGGGCAGCGCAGTGCCACCAGAGTCTCGGAAACCGGGCTCTGCGGCTAGGGTAACGGAGCGGAAGGTGCGGTACAAGGCTGAGAGGGGCCGGTAAGTGGATGCCTCGAAGATATCCTGCAGTTGAGATGCGAGAGATTGCGGACAATAGGCCACTTCGACCAATTCACGAAACAGGAAGGAGGAAAGGGTGGATGAACGCTGGATGTGAGGGTGGGCAGACAGGTTAGTAACAGCTCTCCTGAGATGACGGAAGAGAGAAGCTTTGCGGAGTTGACTGTTTTTTTTGGGATTGTCAAGTATCCGTAAAGTAGAGTGATCGCAGGGGAGGAGGGGTTGTTGCGTTGCGTGCGGAGGAGATCTGCCAAGTTCGGGTTTGAGAGCTGTCCCGGACTCTATGCCATAGGCAACTCTACCTTCCGGTACACAGAACACACACACGCACACCCTCTGGCGCGGGGCTATAAAGAAAAAGCAAAGAACGGGAGGACTGTGAAGTGGAGGGAGGGGGGCTGTGGGCATGGAAGCTCCCGTCGCGAATCCAAATGGCACCTAGGGCCGGGGGGAACAAAGCAGCTGAGTCGTCAACGGGGCTTGAGACAAGACAGCGCAAGCAAGGTGTAGGTAATATATGTGGGCAGAAGATGAGTCTGAGGGTTCTAGGCTCATGGAATGTCTCAGTCCCTGGGTTTGTTGACTTGGGTTTCTCTCCGAACCAGCGTCCGTTAAGATGAGCAAAATGCTTAGGATGGAAGTTGGTGAGAAGCAAAGAACTACTTCAACGATACAGCAGACCGACATGGCAGGAAGGCATGGAAGTACAGGGCTAAGGTAAGCCGGGATAGGAGAGAAGAAACTGCGTACCTATACAACGACTCGCAAGTGTATACGGGGAAACCAGATCGGGAACGCAGGCGCAGATGCAGAGCAGAGGGAAGACACAGACGCGGCGCAGACGTCAGGGTCAGAGCATTGACATGTCAATTTAGTCCCTGATGGCTGCTTAGATCACAATAAAGTCGTACGCAACGAGCAGGTGCTACTGCAGCAAAAAGAGCATCGGGCAACTCATTGGTAGGTAAGGTGGGACGAGGATTTTCAGGCAAGGCGAGGCGAGGCAGATTATCAGCGCGAGGTAAGATAAGGTCAACGGCAATGAGGTACAATGGAATGGGGAAGATCTTGGGAACTCAACCGAACCTGGGACCTAGGTTCTAAACCTGAATCCCTCCCGCACTCAGAAACGCAGCTCGGGCTTGGAGAAAGCTCCGATGAGCAGCGCAGCGGCATCCATCTGTCAATGAATTTGAATCCCGCCCCATCTAGGTTACCTTATTGGGGTAAAGTATCCACTGTTGTCCACCAGATCATTGGATCACGTCGCCACCAGGCGTGTGGGAAGGTACTTTGCGGTACAGTCAGGCTGCGCCAACCTGGGCGAATACGACCTATGCAGCAAGTATCTTTCGTTAGGGGCATCCAGGCGACAGTGTAGTATCTCGCGCTACCACTTACGCTACCTGTTGTACAGGGCCACCAAAGCTCCCTCACCTTACGACCATACGAAGTGCTGCCACTGCTGCGTACTCCCAAACTTTCCTTGCCTTGAGCCAAGCCGCCCGCCTCACTCGTCCTGGAACATACGAAGTAATTAAGGTGCCGAAGGGTAAAGCAGAGTTGCCGGGCCTGAACCATGGGATTGGAAAGTGGGCCATGCATCCTTCCGGAACCACAAACCTATTTACCTTATGTGAGTTCATGGTGAGGAACAGAAAGCCTCCGTACTGTGTACTGTGCTGTTGTCGATAGGTTCTTTCTTGTTGGAGCTTAGAGCGCATGCATCTCCCCAGACATATCATAGTGTCCATGCGAGCCGATATTGTGCAGCGCGAGATTTGATCCAGTCTTCAGGCTCATCGCCGCATACATATCGGTGCGATCATGTGGGCGAGATTACAAGTATCTCCATGTACCCTGCATGTGCTGCACTCGAACGAGCAGTGCCTCGAAGCTGAGGAACCTCGCGGACATCGGATCCTCGGACGCAGTTCTACAACGTGAGGTTTTTTTTCTCTCTCAGGCATGTGCTTGAGACGGCGCGGTGTCATCCATTAAAGTGTCGCCCGAAGCCCGGAGCAGATATACCACGATATGCAGTTCTTACGGATGGACGGACTTGTCTCTTCCTGCCGTGAATTACTGCAGCGTTGCGATGCCAGAGGGCAGATGCTCGCTATTGCCAGGTTCTCGTCGGGTTTCGAGCTACCCACATACTGTACATGAAACCCATGCCTAGGTCGTTATACATGGCATTGTTTGCCGACGGCAAGTCCTGTTACGGGAAAACTGCGTTCCTAGAACCCAATCAGACCCAAGCTGATCCTTCCCTGCTGACAAATGGAACTAAAGTGGATGGCAGCCGTCAAGGTCTGTCAAGTTGGCCGTCTTCTTTTCGACGGAAAGTAAGATGACCAGCCCCCAAAATGTCATCTCGAATTCCTTACATACGCGGTAACCTATTTTTTTTTCTCCGGAGAACGACATGCCGGGCGCAGAGTTTAACTGCCAACGGGCCTCCCCTGACACTGACGCTTTTGTTTCACCAGGGTTATGTCCCATGTCTCAGTGTTCAGACATATTTCTTTCTCCACAACCTACGCTGGTGAAGGCGTCAGCGATGTTTCTTTTCTATCACATACGTTGTGCATTGTACGTTGTACGTTGTACAAAACATAAAGCGGAGAACATTGTTCGTCATTATCATCGTCACCGGCCAAACCCCCTAATCCCTGAGGTGGGAGAGCTCCAACCTGCCGATCGGGATGGCTGCAGCGGCGCTGAGGGTTGGCCCCCGGACGCCCGGTGCCACATCCACGGACTACTGCATCCTGCAGCATGCATCATGCAGATGCGGGCAGGCATCACTGAGTGGAAGTACTAGGCCTTCTCACCGACTCACCTTGCCCAGCCCTGCAAGGTCTTCGCAACGTCCTTCTCTGTCCGCATGACAGACGCGTAGCGTGGCCCTCAGGCTGTAGGGCGTGTTGCAGTGAGTTGAAGGGCTCGCAATATCTACGGGTCGCTTCTTTAGATCGCAGTTTACGGTACCTCGTCCCGATCCTTGACGAGATGGCTATTGTACGGTAAGGCAAGGTTAGGTATATAATGCCACATATCAGACCAATACAAAATTACAAAGTTCAGCCATTCCAGTGCATTTCTACTGAGCACCGCGTGGGTTTGTACTCGTTGTGTGTTGTGCCAGTTCGTCATTCACCAACAACAATGACGTTCTGCAAGCGAAACAAACACTCCCTCAACGGTAAAGCGTAGATGTTCTTTCCAAACGGTGAGGCCATAATTTCTTCTGCCTCTAATGTCTCTGCACGGTGCGGTCTCGAATAGTCCAGCACTTGGGCCCAAGCTCCAAATCAAACCCGCCCTCTCCCTTCACTCACACGAAGGGGAGGAAACGTCTTCAACACTCAAGGCGCATTGTTTACACACCCGAATAAGAGTTTCAATCAATCTCATTGGCGGATTCTCTGTTTCCGAGCATGGCCTTTTCTGCTGTTAGGTCTACTTCAATGGATGTGGACCTTCCCCTTCTATGAGCAATTATATATTCTTCCTTTGCCCCCGGCTTCCGTTCAAGAAGTTCAGGGCCTCCGAATCCCCCCAGGCAATAAGTCCGATGTCCGATTTCGCGAACAGGCCAACAGATGACAGCTCATCGGAGTTTAACCGCAGGGCAGGTCGGAGACGGGGCATCGGCGGGGAGCCGGCCGATCCAAACAATTCATCTTTTGGGATAGTGGTCACCAAGATGGGAAGGGGAGCAAAGAACGATCTTGGAATGATTCCCAGATCTGTAGCCGCAGATAACAAGAACTGTTATTGCTTGGGGAACATCTACACCACAAAGTTAGCTACTCGTGGAGTGTTGCCGGTGATCATCACATCCGTTAATCCCCTGGCGTTCGCGTCACTGGTATGTACCCTACCAGGCTCGAGAACGAGATGCCGTCTAGGTCACCACACTCAGTACTACTTCCTCCTTTTATCTACTACGTATGTGTGCTCCGAAAGTTTCTCCGGGTAAGGATATGGCCCCGCTAGATGCTTGCACCACCAACCCCAGACGAAGACGTACTTACTCCCCTGTCGATGGTGGCCTACTGATCACCCCGGTTCACACAGGCATGTGAACGGAAGTTCGGTGTAACTTGCGATTTTCAGCTCAGAGCTTCCCCGGCTGGGCAGGCGACAGTGCGAACAGACGTGGCCATGCATGCAAGGTATTCCTCTTCTCTCCTTCCACCTCCCTTGGGTAAATAGAATGTAAAACTACCATAGTGAGAGAGCCCTGATAATAAGTGTGATCAGCAATGATTCACATCGCACCTCATACCAAGTCTCAGAGCCATCTCGCGCGCCAATTTACCCTGCGTGCGCTTCGTGAGGAGTAATCTACAGCACGTCCAATAGTTCGTTGTAATGAGAAACGATCTGCTTCTAGGTCACGGCGTCCCGAGCTGCGCCCTACGACAATTCGTAAACGGCTTCTTGCATGTTCAAGGCAACATTCCAAAGCCGGCCCAGACCTGATAAATCTCATCCCTGACTGCCTCATGACCGAGACTCCTCTGTAGCTATGGTCAGCAGAATCCGCCACTTGGATTCCGAAACAAAACCGTGAGAACGTACCGGATGAAAGGTTTTCCCATAGTACGTTGGTACATACCACATGGAGTTCTGGATCATGATGTCCTCATGGGCGAAGCGCAGTGCGGGATCGTCCCGCTTAGCCCTTGCCATGTAGCACAGAGCCAACAAACCCCAGTCGCCGGAACTTTCAGCAGATCTCAAGCATGTTTCTGGATCTACGAGTGGTGACAATGGCGAAAGAGTCTGGCTAAGTGCAGAGCCGGCATCGATGCTCGTTCCGTTGGGGGCCGGAGTCGGATCCGTCACATTCGGGTTGTTATCTTTCCCTCCGACGAGGAAAAACCACGTATCGGTCCTGTTGTACGCCGGTTCCGTTACGTTGGGCTCGCAGAAGCGATGTCCGTCGAACCTGGCGTCATAGTCGACGAAGAGTACCTTCGGAGTCGAGAACTTCGCGTTAACGGCGTCGATGGAACGTCTCAGCTTGCCGTTGACGGCCACGACCATGTCATTCATCCGCTGGCGAACACTCCGCTTGAGCTTCGGGCCCTGCCACCAGACGCCCAAGGTGCAGTTGTCGCATTCGTCCGTCTCGGCGTTGAAGAATCGAGCATAGCCCGTAACGGTAATCACAAACCACGGACGCTTCTCCCACCGCACCCTGTCCAGGATCTGCATGATGACCATCTCGAGTCGTTCCTCGAACTCGTTGCTCTCGAGCTCTGCAGAAGCTTCCTGGAGAGCAGTTTCGCAAGTGCCAGAGTAAAAGCTATAGAAGCGGAAAATGCAGGCGTTCATGACCCGGAAGAAGCCAAGGTCGTTACCCCCAACGGAGAGAACGGCGAAGTCAGTATTGACAGACGTGTTAAATCTGTCGATCTGGCTGCGCTCCCCGCCCGATAAGATGTTGCCTGTAGTAGAGCCGGTGCAGGATAAGAATTGAAACGTCGTCGCGTTGGGTCCCTGGCTCTTGGCGAGGTCGGCCTGTATCAGAAGCGGATGCGCATGAGCTCCCAGTCGACAATCATCCTCGACCCCGTCCACACCGGTGCCGATGCCGGCACTGTAGGAATCACCAAATGCGACAAACCCTGCTGTGTACTGCGACTGATGTCGTGCAAGTGGTAGTAAGCGCCGGGAAGGCTCTGATGAGAGTACTGTGAAGAGGCTTAATAGACCGTTGCAAAGTCACATTCAGGTGGATGTTTGGAAACATGCCTTTCTCGGAAGATGCAAAGACCTCTTGGTCTCTATGTCCTTCCGAGGCGGAAACTCCCTCAAAGTAGACCCCCGCCCCAGCTAAGAGGAAGAGGCCAGCAGTAATAGGTGGCACATGCATCGCTCACGGAGATTGAACCGCAGTCGCAGAGAATTCAAATCCAATCACAGTAGGTAGGATTGGGCTTGGACCATCGGGTCTAGATGAACAAGTCAAGGGAAATGTTTTCTGAACATGATGCACTCAAAGGATAGACTTGTCAGATACGGACGCCTCGAGGCCTTGCGAGATAGACGCGCAACTACCTCTCTGCGTGTTTGGCTGGACAGTGCCAATGTCAGCATGACCTTTGGTCTGCAGCTTACCTCACCCACTTGCATGCTGGCTTTGACTGTGATAAGGTGCAGTGCAGCCAGTTGTTGGCATTGTCCATTGCACGAGGAGCATTCCAAAGCCTTGGACGGTCCAGTCAACTAGAACCAATAGTAAGCTGTAGGAGACTCACGCTGCCACACGTGATTTATGACTAAGCATTCTGCTGACATTACGAGCTTGCTGCAGCGGATCCGGCTCGGATTTGGCAATCGGCGGCCGAGTGGGACCACGGGACCACGTGCAGTGATGGATCCCCGTCAACAAGGAGGACGTAGCTGTTTTGTGCCATCCGTAATGAGCAAATCAATCACACACCACACTGCCTCTGCTAGAACGGCGAACGGCGAACGGCGAACGATTCGTGACGGTATGAGTCTAACAAAGTGGGACCTCGTCTCTATGTACTCGTGTAGTGTTTCTCTCAGTCCTTCACTAGATTGAAACGCTTTTTGGACCCATCTACGTCTTGGCTTTTCGCTACCACCGTCCCGACTTGGCTGCGTCTCGGAAGAGATCCAGAAGGTACTAAATTTGCCCTGACCCGACGGCAATTAGATGGAGTTGGGCTTTTATCATCAAGGTGCCATACTTTAACAGCCATCCATGAATGGCGGGGCAGTATGTGGGTTCGCCATACTATGTAATGACTGCTTGGTTTGATGCATTGATATCGCCGCTTTCTTTGACATTCTCATTTACCAAACAGCTCACTCAACCTCGGACCATTTCCGACCTATGGTTTGCCAAACAGAAAATGGCGGCCGTAGTCTGGCTTCTTTCAGGGTGAAGGGTAGTAGCATCAACGACGAGGGATTCTAAGGCCTCGAGGTACTGCAGTGGCCTTCCAAGTACAATCACACGACACAACTATCGGTGACGTAATCACCACCTTGGAAGCCTTTTCCCCCATTTCTCGTTCGACGCCTCGACCGCACCCAACGTCATAGCTCTGAAGCTCCCCCCGGACTCTTTCCCACTTGTCCACTTTTCCAGTGGTTGATCGACCGATCCCACCCATCCTCCTCCATCAAGATGCAGGGTTATCTTGGCGTAATGGTGGACGAGATGACGAACCAGCTCGCCGACATCAGCCCGCTCGTTGGCTAGACCTCTTCTATGTGCCACATCAGGAGCCACCGCACGCCGTCCGTTTTCGCCAGCTTTGACGTGACCATTCCAAGTCGTCCGTGTTGGACAGCCCGACGTCCATCCCAGCAGGGAATACTGGCCAGTTTGCTCCTGGCGCCAACCAACGGCCCTCTCACGCTTCCTTGCTTGGGACCAGGCCAAAGCCGCCTTTTTGCCTCGTCTCTTACGTTGCGGCGTGCGGCGAGAAGGAAGCAAGGGTGGAACAGGAATGACTGTGACAGCCGGGATGAAGAGATGCAGTCCTCCTGGGCCCATTTTACACGACTTGCATGACCAATTGGCCGGTGAACAAACGTGCCCCTAGCGAGCAAAGCAAGGTGAGGTAAGTCGGACACTGGTGGCCAAGATATCTTGTTCCCTCTCAAGCCGTCGCACCCACTACAGTCAAAGAACTGCCGCAGGGCACACCACCTAGCCCGTTACCAGCTGCCTTGCCCCGTATGCTTGCTAGGGAACCTTCCCGTCCTAAGTACCTGGCCACTCGTTTCGTGACCACCCTGCGGCAAAGGTACGTTTCTCCCTGGCCGTTGAAGGCAGATGAGGGAAGACGAGGTTCAAAAGACGTCAGACCTGTCCAAAACTACCTTGACTAGCTATATGTATAAGAAGATTCTTTGATTTCCTCACCCCACTCGCTATTCTATATCTGCTTTCTCACTCAACATCATCACGAATACGAACCTGACCCATTGCAACACAAGACGACCGGAAAAATATCGCAACAAGTACACCTTCAACCAACATGGAGACTATTAACAACCTGACCACCGCCGCAAGCAAGGCCATCTGGGGAACGAATGAGACCAAGGAGGAGCCTGTCTCCGGTGTGACGGGAAACACTAACCAGGGCGAACCCTACGACGCCGGCAACATTGGTACGGATATCAATTAAGTTATAATTCGGGCAGATTGACCTTGGGAGCGAAATTGCTGACGCCCAATCTAGAGGACCCCCAGAAGAAGGCAAACGTGGCAGACAGTCACACGCAACCCTCGGGCCTAACCACTGGACCCACCATACCTTCGACCTCGGACTCGACCACGACGTCGGCCACCGCTCCTACCACAACGGCAATCACGGACCGGACCAAGGAGCCGACTTCGGAGTCCGTTACGACACCCGCAACTGCGCCGACCACATCTTCCGCCACGGAAGACTCTCACAAGCACAAGGAGGAAATCGGCAAGCCCGAACTGAAGCATGAATCGCCTACCGACGCGCCCCACGCCGACAGCGCCGCCGGAAAGTCGGACATCCGCGACCCATCTGACCCCGCCACCGACGCGGCGCCCAAGGGCCAAGATGTTACCAACTCCGCCGGCGGCCCCACCACCCAGGGCGACAAGCTCGACGGGCCCGGTCCGAGACCCTTGGAGACCGTGGCCAAGGAGCGCGGAGGTGACGCCGGTAATGTGAGCAACAGCTCTTCGGGCTCATCAGACAAGGAGGACGATGGCCCACAGAAAGTCAGCCACGGTGAGGGTACGGGTGAGAAGTACGTCAAGAGCTCCGGCTTGGCAGCCGAGGGCGGCGACTTCGACGCGACCAAGCCTGGCGCCGGCCGCGAGGCAGACCGTAAGTCAACCGCCCGCCCTGTATTTTATTTTATCTTTTGAAACAATCGCCACATTTGATTCCCGCCTGTTAACACACACACCTCTCAGGCCTTCTAGAAGAGAGGGATCCGGCTCACGCCGCCGCCAAGGCCGAATCCAAGTCGCACTCCCACGACAGCAAGTTGTCGGACAAGAGCGGCGAGGAGCACTCTCACAGCCCCGGCGCGGGTGGCGACAAGGAGAAGAAGAGCCTCGGCGACAAGATCAAGGCCAAGCTGCACCGACACTAGAGGGGACCAAAATGACTTCCTCCTTCTGTCGTCGTCTTCATTGTTGTACCAACAGTAATTTCTCGTACTAGCGGCGCCGGGACGTAGTATTATGATAACTGCTAGTGATGAATCCATAGCTATGAATGTAATCTAATGCTCTTCTAACCAACCCCAACGCATCTCAAATATCCACTCCTCCCAAGCCATATAAAATAGTGATGGACATTGACCAGCCACACACAGACACACACATTCATCCATCCATCCATGCGGCACCATATCCGCCGCCAATCCTCCAGGCTCGACTC